>SEYY01009699.1:0-34540 GCA_009176605.1 Armadillidium nasatum | reverse complement strand
GTGGTAATCAACAACCCAAGGAGATACTGTTAAAAGACATATACATATTAAAACCTCGGTGTACTGTGAGGATAAATGACCACACATTCATGAACCCAACACACATAAAATACAACTCAACACTGTCATTAAGCATCATAGATCAAAGAGATCTTAGTCTAGACTTGAATATAAACAACCACGTAATAAAGAGAATCATTGACAACACAGCCCATCCAAAATTAACAGGCGTAGTTTGGAACAATGCCCTAGATCATATAAATGAAACATTAATGACTCACCAATACTCACTACATTACTTACCATCTTCTACTATAACCATAGGATTTTCTACTATTCTTTTCATAGCATTAGGAATCTTAGTTGCAGTGTGTATGTACAAACGATATAAGAGATTGAAGAGTGTCGTACGAACCTTTAACGTAACATACGAAGTGCCTGATAGAGTTGATAGAGGAACCCCTAAACCGGTACCTCGAAGAACGAGAGATGTACCAAGGAAAATGAGGAATATGGCAAGAATCAGTAATAAAAGAATTAGAAGCGTGTTGAGTATGAACAAGACAGCTGAAAGAAAAGATGATAACGATGAGACAGAGTACTTGTCTATGAGAAATCTAGAATTGAATGGCATGAATGTAAGCATTGAGGATATCCCCATGCCTGTAGAAAGGAACATTGACCTTAATAACAGAATAAGTGAAGCTGTTTCACACAGCCCTACGTTAGGCAGCCCTCATCTGATGAGGAACCTATCTACTACCCCAGAGCCGGAACGATAATCACAACTAGTATTCTCTCCCAACAACAGATGCCACCAACATATAAAATCCCGAGAATAAGGAGGACTTCTAGTCAAAGTACCAGGGAGTGGACATGACACCCAGTCCATCAAACCGAAGGAGGTAAACATAACAAAACGGACAAGAGGTATGATAACTGTAACTAAAATTAATAGAGATGAATCGGTCAGTAACAATAGGAATAATCGTAAAAGAACAGGACCGATAGAGGATTCAGAAAACCCCGAGGTGGTGTTAAAGAGAAGCAAAATAGAGGAAATTAAACAAAATCTTATGTTGCTATAGAATGTAAGAATCGTATCATACAACAAACAGGGGTAACTATAGCGCAGTTGGAAAAGGAGATCCTTGGTACAAAAGAAAGAGTGGAAATATGGAAGACGAAGATTTGCAAGGATGTATGCTTTGTTACAAACGTATGAAAGCAACGAAAGGTTGAAAGATATAATTAGAATTAGAGAATGAAATGAAATCTATAAAATTAATTTCACATTTTCTTCAATAACTTTTAACCCATTTACCCGTTTTGATTTCAGACACGATAATGATTTCAGAAACACTTTCACCTACATTTTGACATATATATCACAAAGATTGATTAACATTGATTTTTATTGTTATTATTATCAGAAATATATATATCTATATATAATTATCGTTATTTTCTTATTCTTACTTTCGTTACGAATTACGACAAAATTTCAAGTTCAAATATTTCATTTATCTACATCCGCCGTTGAATGAATGACTTTGTAAAGGTATTCCCCGCTATGATCATGACTAACAGTCTACGCATCTAGACATACTCACATTACTAATACACACATACATTTCTATTGTCATCACTTACGTAATTGAACGCATGCTGCAGTCACACACAAACTCGTATACCAAAGAATAGACACATTAAGATACATTCCATTTTTTGTTGATTTTATTCATTTTTATACGTAACATATTGATTATGATCGCTTTTAATGTTTTAATGTATCACCTTAATGATGATGTGCAATGAGGATTTGGTGTACATGTATGTATGATGAGTTATAGACATATGGATGTTTAAAACAAACCATGCAGTGTTTGATTATTATATATATATATTAAATTGTTATCATTATTATTGCTATTGATTATTATTAATGAATGTATTATGTTCAAACGTGTGTATAAGACCCAATATAGTGTTTGACTTAACACTGACAGAGTAATTATAATACTTTTTATTATTATTATTATTATTATTATTATTTTTATTATTATTATCATTTTGAATGACTAGAATAATGCAAAGAGTGAAAGCGAATAACTGAATGATACCGGATATTGATTATATATTAAACATATGATTTATTTGCGTGTATATTTGTGGCATGTGCGATATATCTTACGCACACACACACAGCTGACCAGCTGATGATTCAGAATATGTATATATAAATTAAATACTATTTAGGTGACGTATAGTCCCTGTGCATATTTATCCATATTGATTCTAATTTTGGAATAATGATGTCATTTATGCATTTATTTATAAATGTATACATGAATCGCTTGCTTTGGAATTTCTTTAGATATCATAGACACATAACTGTCTACTTGTAATAAGTATATATATAATTTTGATTTTATGTTATTATATTTATATCACATATACATGGCCAATATAAACACATGTACATGTTTATATTGTTATTATTTATTCTTAATTCTATTATGTTAATAATCATATTGCATGTTTTTAGTTTGAATTTTTTATTATTATTATTATTATTTTCTCTGATTTTGATGGTGAACCAACAAAAGAAATGGTTTCACAGATTTGTTTAACGTAGATTTTACATTTATTTGATTTGTGTTTTCATTTTGTTGTTTTACATTACTTAGTATTATGGTATTTTATTACTGATTTGATATACTATGTAATTTTTTTTTGATGATTTTGTTTGTATTGTTCTTGCGAAACCCACTCAGATGTATTTGTTAGAATGTTAGGATATTTAGTTTTTCAATATTTTCAATTTTATTTTGCAGAATTTTGAGTCATTACTGTCAACTTATATGTTTTCGTTGAACCACAAATGCTCCGCATTTCCATTGGAGGAGAGGAGGCATTCTATAAAGTAGCATACACACGTACATGTATTACTTTATATATAGATGTAAAGCTGGTAAACTGAAACTTAGTATAATAGCCATATCACAATCTTTGTTAATTCTTTTGATCATTGTGTATTCAAGAGACGAGTGCATAAACAAACAATCATAGTTAACTACTTTGTTTAGCTGGTAGTCACGAAGCGAGTGCCTTGCATATGTGTCTTGTGTATTATCTTAATAACTTTACATAAGGATTAAACATTACTGTGCAAAGTATAAAGTTATTTTTTATTTATATTATTATTATTATTATTATTATTATTATTATTATTATTATTAGTTATTTATTAATTAGTTTATTAATTTTTGACTATATCAATTATTATTATTAATATCATATTACGAAGTTGTTTACAAGAAAGTTTCGCTTGCCTTGTGCAATAAAAACAGGATGGCTTTCCGCCCAGCAAGGCGCGACCAACGCCTAAAGTGACGTCAATGGGGGCCAGACATATAAAAGTGTGATCACGCCTTGAGCCCACATTAGACAATATGATACTGTGCTACCCTAGTCGCACTAAAGTGATATGAAAAACAACCGGCTGCTTTCTTCAAAAGCAACCGATCTAGAAACTTTTATAATATTAATGTAATTTCAGTTTACAATCTTTAAAGTAGATTTATAAGTTGAACAATCAACTTAAAATCGAGAATACGAAAACATAGAAAATTCTCATATATATATATATATATATATATATATATATATATATATATATATATATATATATATATATATATATATATATATATATATATATATATATATATATATATATATATATATATATATATATATATATATATATATATATATTTATATATATTTGCGAATTTAAGACATACATAAAATTTGTATGTATATATATATCTATATATATATAGATATATATATACAATGTTTCTTTATTTATTTCAGCAAATAATTAGACAGAACAGACGCGGTTTCTTTTCTTTTCTTGTCAGTTCTTGTTCTTGAGATTCTTAAAATTTAGGTTTTTGTCTTTTGATTTCAATTGATTTTGATTCTTATTAATTATTAATATAAAACATTAGCCAGGAAAGTGGGTTCGCATATAATAATTAAAATAAATAAAATAAACAATAAATATATTTCGAAGATTTTATTTGTCAATTATACCTTACAACCCACAAAGAAGACAGAATCCAAACCCTGTGGTCAACTAAATTGGGGGCAAAAGAAGGACGTATCTTTTGTCTTGATTACTCAACAATTATCGCGCCGCCTGTGGTGTTACCGCTAAGTCACATAAGTCTTCCATACACACACCCGTGTTCCGTTAGGATAACATTCTTCACAAAAATCCACAGAGGTAATTTTGTGCGTCCCGACTTAGAAGTTGAACTACGTAGAAAAGCTAGGTCTAAAAAGCCTAGGTGTAACACACAGGGGGAAGGCTGCGCGATAGAAATTGGCGCCTTCACAGCTAGGGACTTTTTGATGATTAAAAGTTGCTAGAAAATAGAGCCTTCACAATAGGGACTTTTTGAAGATTTAAAATAGCCAGAAATTGAATGACTTCACAGATAGTGATTTGTGAAAAGCAAAATTGATAAAAAAATTGCCCAGAAAATTTGGCAGAAGAAAGAAGAAAGAAGAGGAAACCGAAGAAAATAGCTATACAAGAAGCTAAGAAGTGCTAAAGTTCTGAAGATAGCGAAGCAGGATACCCGCCATCGGATTACACTAAAAATCCAGGCGAAGTGCAAAAGTCAAAATTTAAAATTGAAAAATCTCTCTCTCGACCCAAAAGAATTCATCTCAGAAGACCCCGCAAGCCGCAAGGATTCCCGAGACAAAAAGACGCAATAAAATAGATGCCCTAGATTCCGCCGAATCTATGTCATCCAGGATTTCGATCCAATAAGAGAGAGAGCCGCGTCTGTTTTGTCGAAAAGAGGGAAATATCCGGAGGAGCATCTGGAGGAACGCTTGGAGGAACTTGAACGACTACGAGAGCGATTTAAGGATCTTCCAGCTACCAGACATCTCACATAGAAGGATTCCCCAAAGACGAGGAACCCATCGTCAACCCATAAGGATTCGCGGAACCCCCAAGAAGTACATTGGTCATTCATTGGTTACGACATCGATTCTCTGGAGAGGTAATATAATAAATATACCAAAGGGTGATATATATAAATATATATATATATATATATATCACAGCCCTAAATTATTGTAAAATTATTATCTATATATAAGCTAGCCAGGATTATTTATTAATTGCCCAGTGAAGTGAAAAAGTGAATTCCCATAGCTAGGTTCCACAATAGAAAATTTGTGTAAATTTTCTGAAAAGAAATTCCAAGTTGCAAATATTCCAAAATTAGAAATATATATTTAAAATATTAAATATATATAAAGGTCGAATAGAGCATATATTTATATATATATATATATATATATATATATATATATATATATATATATATATATATATATATATATATATATATATATATATATATATATATATATATATATATTTATATATATATATTGCAAGGAAAATATTTTATCATAAAATCATTTTAATAAATCACAAGCTTGTCGTGTGAATTTGTGTGGTAAAAGGAACGATCATAAGTACACATGCAGAAAGACCTCATAAGTGTGAATTTTATATTCGGATTTATTTGTGTGTATTTGCTCATAATAATTCTGTGTATAAAACTTAATAAGCGGATTGAAAGATACGTGTTCCCAAGAGAGGATGTGGAAAATCCGATCTGTCTATCATCATTAAGAAGTGTTTAATTAATTAATTAATTCTCACATTAATAATTTAATCTTCTATTAATTTAATTCCTCTATTTATTACATTTATCACCTCTATTTAAGAGCTACGAACCGAAAGAGATATAATCTCCAATCTAAAGGAAGCGATTTCCGCTGTGAGACATTGAGTCAGACTCTTGTTGTTATTCATTTTATTTTCTTAAGAAAATATTTCGAGACAGCTGATTCACTCACTCTGTACACACACACACCAGCAATCTTAAAGAAGTTACACAAACAAACCACTAACTTGCTTTATTATTTAACAACAGAATTGATTTCATAATTGAATGAAACAAATTATATTCGAATTTGTAACCCAAGTTTGAGTGTAAATTTGCTTGTATTTTGTATGAACGAATTTTGTTGTGAATTGAAGAAAGTTTGTTTATTTGTGTACGTAAATTCTCTCATGCATATATATCTTGATATATATGTATCTTTATTAAAACCATAAAAGAAAAGTGTACAATAATAAATAATAATATATATATATATATATATATATATATATATATATATATATATATATATATATATATATATATATATATATATATATATATATATATATATATATATATATATACAGCCGAAATCTAGTTTTAAGTTTAAAAGCGAACGAACGAATATATACGTAGAGAGGAGGTAGAAAGAAAAGTAAGGAAGAGGAAAATAGTGAGAATAGATAGACGTAATAACGTAAAGACGGAGGATATACTCAGCCCGCCGAGTACTCCTCAGGTAGGAACAAATATAAACCGCACCAACCGCACCGACACACAGACACCAACACATAATATGGCAAATACAACACCACCACCGCCAGGAGCAGGAAACAATGCCGGAACGCCAGCGTTTAACCTACAAAGGTTATTTTTCGCTAAAGAGCAAGGATTCCGTTGCTTGAAGGGCCAGGAGGTGAGGACTGGACCGACAGTTCACCTATGGTTGAAGCTATTAGAGCGTAGCTTTGAGGCAGAGCATGTAATAGATGAAGCAGAGAAAGATTGCGATAGCATGTTGCAATGTAAGTCCGAAAGGTAGTTCATCTGCAAGGATAGTATTAGAGAACTGTTCAGAGGTCTCTAAGTGCAAGGACCTTTGCAGAGTTTAAGAAGGCTTTGTTAGATAACTTAGCCCCAGCAACTTCAACACGCTTGTTTGATCAGTTTGATGAGTTGATAAAAATGCCATGGAGCAAAACCTACTACTTCTATCCACGCATGTGAATCAATCATTAGGGTTACCTAAATACCTTCCTAGAGGAGGTAGAAGGTAGGTACAATGTGACCTATTCAGCAGAAGGCCAGAAGGTTCTTCTAATGTCAATATTGTACCATAAACTACCGACAAGAGCAACGAAATTAGAGTTAAACAAAGCTATGTCTGTGAGCAAAACAGTCACAGAAATGGTAGCAGAGCTTACCGAAAAGATAGGGATGCATCGACCTGCATATGATAAAATAAGTGCTATAGATGCACAAGAGGATTTGGAATATTGGAGAAAACGGAACGAAAGGGAAGGATACTGGGAGCAACCTGACGAAGCAACATATGAAAGGTATGGTAGATACCGACAGAGAGGTCAAAGGTCAAGACCACAGACCAGGGGGACATCCAGGAACATCACCTGGAGGGATCAAAGCGTCGATAAAGAGAACAGGGATCCAGGCAACAGAAATAGTAATAACTACAACAGGGGCAGAGGTTATAGGGGTCAATGGAGAAGAGAGTACTCTGAGGAGCGTGGCAAGAGATCCACCTCTCCTCAAAGGAGAAATAATGTCAGATGGAATTTACCTGACAACAGGCCTTTCAGTGTCAAGCCATTGGGCATACACCAAGGTCCCAGGCCTGAATAATAAATATGGGAACCTACGTAGTAGGGATAGTAGTAGGGACGACGGAAGACGTCGCCCACGATATCCATCAGGTGATAGGTATGAAAAACCTGACAGATCTCCATCGCCAAGGAGAGTAATGAATACACCAAGAACTTCACCAGTAGTAAGGAAGAAGACTTGGCTAAACAAGCATAAGGTCAATAAAGTAAATGACCAACCACATGTGGAAGACAAATGGGAACCACATGAATGGAGGTGGCCTAGTCCATATGCTACTGACGAAGAGTCGGAGCCAGAAGAACCACCTTATAGTAATGGTTACAGTAGTGATGAGGAAAGAGAAGAAGCCAATCGAATTGCTTTTTTAGACCTCATCAACAAAGACATCCCAAAGAGGGGATGATAAGAATGAAAAAGGCATCCAACACCCATATCTTAAACACAGTAAGACATGCGACACTTGGGACCCAAGTGATCCATGAAAGAAGAAGTTCGAAGACAAGATATGAGAGTGGCAGGATATTATTTGCCTTTACAAATACTCGGAAGTACAGAACTTCACCCAGAACTAGTTTTCCTCGACAGTGGTTCATCCATTACCGTCTTAAAGAGGAAGAGATATGAGGAACTAAAAAGAGATTGCAACTTAGTATTGCAAGAGGCATATGTTAGCCTCAGATCGATCACTGATAGTAAAATAGAAGTTTTTGGAAGAGTCTCATTAGAGATAAGACTGCACAAATATGTGCATAAGTATACAAGCCTTAGTAGTAGGAGATGAATGTACCTTCAAAGGCAATATCCTTAATTGGGTGTGACGTGTTATCCTCACTACCCATAGTATTAGACTTCCAAAACTAATAAAATATATCATGCAAGGCGTAGTGCCAAATTACCCATGATTAATCCGTTTGCTCACGAGATAGAGCTAGAAATGACATATAAACCTAATGTAGAGCAAGAAGTATTTGCTCAAAGGAGAAAACTCTGTAAACAAGAGCTCCGCAAGTGACAGAAACCAGGGAAGCGAGACATATCAGTCCCACCAGGTTTCGAGAATAAAATTGGAAGTGCTCTACTTCCTAAAGAAAGAAAGTATCGACTATATCGATACATATGAGATAATAAAAGATGTAAGACTCGATAGGAGTTTATATGACGTAAGCCGCCAACCCAGGGAGGTGAAGACACGCAAACCAATGCCACTATCATTAACCCCCGGAGCGCAGTTAAATGAAGAAAATAGTATTTGTAACCGTAGCGTCAGTCGCTTAATCACAGAGCAGCCAGGTGTCCCTGAGCTTGGAGAGAGGCATAAAACGCATAGACGTAGTCCCCCAAGACATACAACCGTAAGCCTAAGTCTCGTAAGTGAAGCGCCGCAAAGATCGGATGTAACACATGCAGAGATGAGGTAGAATCCCTCATAAAGCAATTAAAGAGCTTAAATATACAGGATGAGAATGAGCACAGCGCTCACCGAAATGTACAGCGTACACCGACCGAGGTGATAAAACATGTCTTGAGGGACTGGCTACGTCGCTGCGATTTATGCCGCTCTCCAAGCTCAGGGACACCTGGCTGCTCTGTGATTAAGCGACTAACACTACGGACATAGTTGCTATCTTCGCCTTTTAACTGCGCTCCGGGGGTTAATGATAGTGGCATTGGTTTGCGTGTCTTCACCTCCCTGGGTTGGCGACTTATGTCATAGCGGCTCCTAGCGAGTCTTACATCTTTTATTATCTCATATGTATCGATATAGTCGATATTTCTTTCATTGGGAAGTGCTATGCTTCCGACTTTATTCTCGAAACCTGGTGGGACTGGTATATCTCGTTTCCCTGGTTTCCTGTCACTTGCGGAGCTCTTGTTTATAGAGTTTTCTCCGTTGAGCAAATACTCTTGCTCTACATTAGGTTTATATGTCATTTCTAGCTCTATCTCATGAGCAAATGGATTAATCATGGGTATATGGCTACTACGCCTCGCATGATATATTTTATGGTTTTGGAAGTCTAATACTATGGGTAGTGAGGATAACACGTCACACCCAATTAAGGATATTGCCTTTGAAGGTACATTCATCTCCAACTACTAAGGCTTGTATACTATGCACATATTTATGCAATCTTATCTCTAATGAGACTCTTCCAAAAACTTCTATTTTACTGTTTGTTATCGATCTGAGGCTAACATATGCCTCTTGCAATTGTAAATTGCATTCTCTTTTTAATTGATCATATCTCTTCCTCTTTATGACGGTTAATCGATGACCCTGTATCGAGGAAGGCTACTTCTGGGTGAAGTTCTGTGCTTCCGAGTATTTGTAAAGGCAAATAATATCCTGCCACCCTCATATCTTGTTTGAACTTCTTCTTTCATGGATCACTTGGGTCCCAAGTGTCGCATGTCTTACTGTGTTTAAGATATGGGTGTTGGATGCCTTTTTCATTCTTATCATCCCCTCTTTGGGATGTCCTTGTTGATGAGGTCTAAAAAAGCAATTCGATTGGCTTCTTCTCTTTTTCCTCATCACTACTGTAACCATTACTATAAGGTGGTTCTTCTGGCTCCGACTCTTCGTCAGTAGCATATGACTAGGCCACCTCCATTCATGTGGTTCCCATTTATCTTCCACATGTGGTTGGTCATTTACTTTATTGACCTTATGTTTATTTAACCAAGTCTTCTTCCTTACTACCGGTGAAGTTCTTGGTGTAGTCGTTATTCTCCTTGGTGATGGAGATCTGTCAGGTTTGTCATACCTGTCACCTGATGGATATCGTGGGCGACGTCTTCCGTCGTCCCTGCTACTATCCCTACTACGTAGGTTCCCATATTTATTTTCAGGCCTGGGACCTTGGTGTATGCCCAATGGCTTGACACTGAAAGGCCTATTGTCAGGTAAGTTCCATCTGACATTATTTCTCCTTTGATGAGAGGTGGATCTCTTGCCACGCTCCTCAGAATACTCTCTTCTCCATTGACCCCTATAACCTCTGTAATCTCTGCCCCTATTATAGTTATTACTATTCCTGTTGCCTGGATCCCTATTTTCCTTATCGACGCTTTCATCCCTCCAGGTGATGTTCCTGTATGTCCCCCTGGTCTGTGGTCTTGACCTTTGACCTCTCTGTCGGTATCTACCATACCCATCATATGTTGCTTCGTCAGGTTGCTCCCAGTATCCTTCCCTTTCGTTCCGTTTTCTCCAATATTCCATATCCTCTTGTGCATCTATAGCACTTATTTTATCATATGCAGGTCGATGCATCCCTATCTTTTCGGTAAGCTCTGCTACCATTTCTGTGACTGTTTTGCTCACAGACATAGCTTTGTTTAACTCTAATTTCGTTGCTCTTGTCGGTAGTTTATGGTACAATATTGACATTCAGAAGAACCTTCTGGCCTTCTGCTGAATAGGTCACATTGTACCTACCTTCTACCTCCTCTAGGAAGGTATTTAGGTAACCCTAATGATTGATTCACATGCGTGGATAAGAGTAGTGGTTTTGCTCCATGGCATTTTTATCAACTCATCAAACTGATCAAACAATGCGTGTTGAAGTTGCTGGGGCTAAGTTATCTAACAAAGCCTTTTTAAAATCTGCAAAGGTCCTTGCACTCGTGACCTCTGAGCAATTCTCCAACACTATTCTTGCAGATGAACTTTCTTTCGGACTTACATTGCAGCATGCTATCGCAATTTTCTCTGCCTCATCTATTACATGCTCTGCTTCAAAGCTACGCTCTAATAGCTTCAACCATAGGTGAACTGTCGGTCCAGCCTCACCTCCTGGCCCTTCAAGCAACGGAATCTTGCTCTTAGCGAAAAATAACCTTTGTAGGTTAAACGCTGGCGTTCCGGCATTGTTTCCTGCTCCTGGCGGTGGTGGTGTTGTATTTGCCATATTATGTGTTGGTGTCTGTGTGTCGGTGCGGTTGGTGCGGTTTATATTTGTTCCTACCTGAGGAGTACTCGGCGGGCTGAGTATGTCCTCCGTTTTTACGTTTTACTAAGTCTATCTATTCTCACTATTCTTCCTCTTCCTTACTCTTTCTACCTCCTCTCTACGTATATATATTCGTTTGTTCGTTATTTAAACTTAAAACTAGATTTCGGCTGTATATATATATAATATATATATATATATATATATATATATATATATATATATATATATATATATATATATATATTATATATATATATATATATATATATATATATATTTATTTTATTTATTTACTTATTGTACACTTCACTTATATGGTTTTAATAAAGATACATATATACCAAGATATATATGTATGAGAGAATTTACGTACACAAATAAACAAACTTTCTTCAATTCACAACAAAATTCGTTCACACAAATACAAGCAAATTTACACTCAAACTTGGGTTACAAATTCGAATATAATTTGTTTCATTCAATTATGAAATCAATTCTGTTGTTAAATAATAAAGCAAGTTAGTGGTTTGTTTGTGTATCTCTTTTAGTATTGTTGGTGTGTGTGTGTACAGAGTGAGTGAATCAGCTGTCTCGAAATATTTTCTTAAGAAAATAAAATGAACAACAACAAGAGTCTGACTCAATGTCTCACAGCGGAAATCGCTTCCTTTAGATTGGAGATTATATCTCTTTCGGTTCGTAGCTCTTAAATAGAGGTGATAAATGTAATAAATAGAAGAATTAAATTAATAGAAGATTAAATTATTAATGTGAGAATTATTTAATTATTTTAAACACTTCTTAATGATGATAGACAAATCGGATTTTCCACATCCTCTCTTGGGAACACGTATCTTTCAATCCGCTTATTAAGTTTTATACACAGAATTATTATAAGCAAATACACACAAATAAATCCGAATATAAAATTCACACTTATGAGGTCTTTCTGCATGTATACTTATGATCGTTCCTTTCCACACAAATTCACACGACAAGATTGTGATTTATTAAATGATTTTATGATAAAATATTTTCCTTGCATATATATATATATATATATATATATATATATATATATATATATATATATATATATATATATATATATATATATAATATATATATATATATATATATATAATATATATATATATATATATGCTCTATTCGACCTTTATATATATATTAATATTTTAATATATATTTCTAATTTTGGAATATTTTGCAATTTTGGAATTTCTTTTAGAAAATTTACACAAATTTTCTATTGTGGAACCTAGCTATGGGAATTCACTTTTTCACTTCACTGGGCAATAATAAATAATCCTGGCTAGCTTATATATATATAAAATAATTTTACAATAATTCTGAGGCTGTGATATATATATATATATATATTTTATATATATCACCCTTTGGTATATTTGTTATATTACCTCTCCAGAGAATCGATGTCGTAACCAAATGAATGACCAATGTAATTCTTGGGGGTTCCGCGAATCCTATGGGTTGACGATGGGTTCCTCGTCTCTAGGGAATCCTTCTATGTGAGATGTCTGGTAGCTGGAAGATCCTTAATCGCTCTCGTAGTCGTTCAAGTTCCTCCAAGCGTTCCTCCAGATGCTCCTCCGGATGTTTCCCTCTTTTCGACAAAACAGACGCGGCTCTCTCTCTTATTGGATCGAAATCCTGGATGACATAGATTCGGCGGAATCTAGGGCATCTATTTTATTGCGTCTTTTTGTCTCGGGAATCCTAGCGGCTTGCGGGGTCTTCTGAGATGAATTCTTTTGGGTCGAGAGAGAGATTTTTCAATTTTGCAAATTTTGACTTTTGCACTTCGCCTGGATTTTTAGTGTAATCCGATGGCGGGTATCCTGCTTCGCTATCTTCAGAACTTTAGCACTTCTTAGCTTCTTGTATAGCTATTTTCTTCGGTTTCCTCTTCTTTCTTCTTTATTCTGCCAAATTTTCTGGGCAATTTTTTTATCAATTTTGCTTTTCACAAAGTCACTATCTGTGAAGTCGTCAATTTCTGGCGATTTTAAATCTTCAAAAAAAAAATCTCTATCTGTGAAGGCTCATTTTCTGTTGACTAATTTTCCAACAAAGTCCCTATCTGTGAAGGCGCCAATTTCTATCTCGCAGACTTCCTCCTGTGCACTAATCCTAGGTTTTTTAGGCCTAGCTTTTCTACGTAGTTCAACTTCTAAGTCGGGACGCACAAAATTACCTCTGTGGAGTTTTTGTGAAGATATGTTTTCCTAACGGTACACGGGTATGCTTATGGAAGACTTATGTGACTTAGTGTTAGCACCACAGGCGACGCGACAATTATTAAGTAATCAAGACAAAAGATACGTCCTTCTTTTGTCCCCAATTTAGTTGACCACAGAGTTTGGATCCTGTCTTCTTTGTGGGTTAAAAGGTGTAATTGAGAAATAAAATCCTTTAAATATATTTATTGGTTATTTTATTTATTATATATACGAACCCACTTTCCTGGCTAATATTTTATATTAATAATTAATTGATAATTGAAATCAAAAGACAAGAACAAAAATTACAAGAACAAACAATACAAGAACTTAAGAACTACAAGAACAAGAACTACAAGAAGAACCGCGTCTGTTCTGTCTATATATATTGCTGAAATAAATTAAAGAAACATTGTATATATATATATATATATATATATAGATATATATATACATACAAATTTTATGTATGTCTTAATTCGCAAATATATATATATATATATATATATATATATATATATATATATATATATATATATATATATATATATATATATATATATATATATATATATATATATATATATATATATATATATATATATATATATATATATATATATATATATATATATATATATATATATATATTTGAGAATTTTCTATGTTTTCGTTTTCTCAATTTTAAGTTGATTGTTCAACTTATAATTTTACTTTAAAGATTGGTAAACTGATAAATTAATATTAATTACATTAATATTATAAAAGTTTCTAGATCGACTGCTTTTGAAGAAAGCAGCCGGTTGTTTTCCATATCACTTTAGTGCGAATAAGGTAGCACAGTGTCATTTCCTCGAATGTGGCAGAGGAGCGCGATTGCCCCTTTATATGCCGGGCCCATTGACGTCACACGGGTGTTGGCGGCGCCATTCTGGCGGGAACCGTATCCTGTTTCTATTGCTCAAGACAAGCGAAGCTTTCTTGTAAACACATTCTTAATATAATATTAATAATAATAATGATAGTCATGGTAGTGAAGATTATTGTTATAACTGTTGCACTATATGAATAATAATAATAATAATAATAATATTATAAGTTATAACAAAATCGGAACTTTATACTTTGCACAGTAATGTTTAATCCTTATGTAAAGTTATTAAGATAATACACAAGACACATATGCAAGGCACTCGCTTCGTGACTACCAGCTAAACAAAGTAGTTAACTATGAATGTTTGTTTATACACTTGTCTCGTGACTATACAATGATCAAAAGAATATTAACAAAAGATTGTGATATGGCTATTATACTAAGTTTCAGTTTACCAGCTTTACATCTATATATAAAGTAATACATGTACGTGTGTATGCTACTTTATAGAATGCCTCCTCTCCTCCAATGGAAATGCGGAGCATTCGTGGTTCAACGAAAACATATAAGTTGACAGTAATGACAGCAAAATTGATGCAAAATAAAAAAAAAAAATTGAAAAATAATGTAAAAAAAACGTAAATAATCCTAACATTTCTAACAAATACAATCTGAGTGGGTTTCGCAAGAACAATACAAACAAAATCATCAAAAAAAAATTACATAGTATATCAAATCAATAATAAAATACCATAATACTAAGTAATGTAAAACAAAACAAAATGAAAACACAAATCAAATAAATGTAAAATCTACGTTAAACAAATATGTGAAACCATTTCTTTTGTTGGTTCACCATCAAAATCAGAGAAAATAATAATAATAATAATAAAAAAATTTTTCAAACTGATAAAACATGCAATATGATTATTAACATAATAGAATTAAGAATAAATAATAACAATATAAACATGTACATGTGTTTATATTGGCCATGTATATGTGATATAAATATAATAACATAAAAATCAAAATTATATATATACTTATTACAAGTAGACAAGTTATGTGTCTATGATATCTAAAGAAATTCCAAAGCAAGCGATTCATGTATACATTTATAAATAAATGCATAAATGACATCATTATTCCAAAATTAGAATCAATATGGATAAATATGCACAGGGACTATACGTCACCTAAATAGTATTTAGATTTATATATACATATTCTGAATCATCAGCTGGTCAGCTGTGTGTGTGTGCGTAAGATATCGCACATGCATATATACACGCAAAGAAATCATATGTTTAACATATAATCAATATCCGGTATCATTCAGTTATTCGCTTTCACTCTTTGCATTATTCTAGTCATTCAAAATGATAATAATAATAAAAATAATAATAATAATAATAATAATAATAATAAGTATTATAATTACTCTGTCAGTGTTAAGTCAAACACTATATTGGGTCTTATACACACGTTTGAACATAATACATTCATTAATAATAATCAATAGCAATAATAATGATAACAATTTATATATATATATAATAATCAAACACTGCATGGTTTGTTTTAAACATCCATATGTCTATAACTCATCATACATACATGTACACCAAATCCTCATTGCACATCATCATTAAAGGTGATACATTAAAACATTAAAAGCGATCATAATCAAATATGTTACCTATTGAAATGAAATAAAATCAACAAAAAATGGAATGTATCTTAATGTTTCTATTCTTTGGTATACGAGTTTGTGTGTGGTTGTAGCATGCGTTCAATTACGTAAGTGATGACAATAGAAATGTATGTGTGTACTATTAATGTGAGTATGTCTAGATGTGTAGACTGTTAGTCATGATCATAGCGGGGAATACCTCTAAAAGTCATTCATTCATCGGCGGATGTAGATAAATGAAATATTTAAACTTGAAATTTTGTCGTAATTCGTAACGAAGGTAAGAATAAGAAAATAACGATAATTATATATAGATATATATATTTCTGATAATAATAACAATAAAAATCAATGTTAATCAATCTTTGTGATATATATGTCAAAATGTAGGTGAAAGTGTTTCTGAAATCATTATCGTGTCTGAAATCAAAACGGGTAAATGGGTTAAAAGTTATTGATGAAAATACAAAATTAATTTTATAGATTTCATTTCATTCTCTAATTCTAATTATATCTTTCAACCTTTCGTTGCTTTCATACGTTTGTAACAAAGCATACATCCTTGCAAATCTTCGTTTCCATATTTCCACCTTCTCCTTTTGTACCAGGATCTCCTTTTCCAACTGCGCTATAGTTACCCCTGTTTGTTGTATGATACGATTCTTACATTCTATTAACAGTATAAAGTTTTGTTTTATCTCTTCTATTTTGCTTCTTTTTATTGCCTACCTCGGAGTCCTCTGATTCGTCTACTAACCTTATTCTCTTACGATTATTCCTATTATTACTAACCGATTCATCTCTACTACTTTTTTATTTACAGTTATCATACCTCTTGTCCGTTTTGTTATGTTTACCTCCTTCGGTTTGATGGACTGGGTGTCATGTCCACTCCCTGGTACTTTGACTAAAGTCCTCCTTATTCTCGGGATTTTATATGTTGGTGGCATCTGTTGTTGGGAGAGAATACTAGTTGTGATTATCGTTCCGGCTCTGGGGTAGTAGATAGGTTCCTCATCAGATGAGGGCTGCCTAACGTAGGGCTGTGTGAAACAGCTTCACTTATTCTGTTATTAAGGTCAATGTTCCTTTCTACAGGCATGGGGATATCCTCAATGCTTACATTCATGCCATTCAATTCTAGATTTCTCATAGACAAGTACTCTGCCTCATCGTTATCATCTTTTCTTTCAGCTGTCTTGTTCATACTCAACACGCTTCTAATTCTTTTATTACTGATTCTTGCCATATTCCTCATTTTCCTTGGTACATCTCTCGTTCTTCGAGGTACCGGTTTAGGGGTTCCTCTATCAACTCTATCAGGCACTTCGTATGTTACGTTAAAGGTTCGTACGACACTCTTCAATCTCTTATATCGTTTGTACATACATACTGCAACTAAGATTCCTAATGCTATGAAAAGAATGGTAGAAAATCCTATTGTTATAGTAGAAGATGGTAAGTAATGTAATGAGTATTGGTGAGTCATTAGTGTTTCATTTATATGATCTAGCGCATTGTTCCAAACTACGCCTGTTAGTTTTGGATGAGCTGTGTTGTCGATGATTTTCTTTATTACGTGGTTGTCTATATTCAAGTCTAGACTAAGGTCTCTTTGATCTATGATGCTTAATGACAGTGTTGAGTTGTATTTTATGTGTGTTGGGTTCATGAATGTGTGATCATTTGTCCTCACAGTACACCGAGGTTTTAATATGTATATGTCTTTTAATAGTATCTCCTTGGGTTGTTGATTACCACAATGTAATATCCCCTTTTTAGGTGTGTTCACAGAGATAAACATGTGTGACTGGATAATTGCTGTGGTGATCTGATCAGAGATTGTCTTTTCAAACTCACATAATCTGTGGAGTTCGTTGAAAGATCCATTGGTGTATAAGATGATTATGCAGTCCGGTACATCAAAAGTGTATAAGGGACTGGTTAGAGGACAAGCATGAGTGTTCTGCGCAGTTTTACATAATTGGAATTCATTATAGTTAGAATGGGTATATAAAAACTTATTCTTATTAATAAAATATATGTTTTCATCAGGTACTAGTGTTACTCTATAGGAACTATCTGTGTTTATGTGTGTGGGGAATGGATGTATCTCTAATGTCGTAAACACCTCTCCATTGGTTAATGGAATGAAAGTTACAAGTGAATATGTATGATCTAAATCTAGATATGACCAAGTTAGTTTCATAAAGGTCACAGGATCTGTGGCTATATCTACAAATGCGTGCAATTGTAAAGCAGCTTTAGCTTCTTTAATTATAGGGGATAAGTCGTTGACCTTGTACGCATCGAATGGAGTTCTAAACGATGTTGCTCCTTCTATTACCCGGTACACCTGTGCTCTGATCTGGTTTATGTTCCTCAGATATGTCGATACCATGGAGATGAATTCATTAATTACCAAGTTATATTCAATCGATTGGACGTTCCTGTCCAGTATGCCCTCTCGATGAATGATGCCTCACTTGGTCAAATAGAGTGTTGACTCCGGACACGGTATCCTTAAGCTGGTCCCGCAATTGCATCACCGCTTTTGCGTAACCTTCATCCTTCTCTGACAGTATCTGAATCTCTCGACGTAAGTGTTTCACGTCGCTATCGACTGCTGTTCCAAAGATCGCTTGAAATATCTTCCCTGCTCCATCGATTAGTCCTCTTTTCTTCCTAATCGATTGTCTGCAATACGATAGTATCCATGGGTCTTCTATCAGTTTTTCTATTTCGGCTATGAGCATGTATCCATGTCGTATGTTAAGAGTAGCCGATTTCTTCAATTTCGGTTTAGGTGTATAGATTGTCCGTAGTTCGGAGCTTTCGTTGGGTATCCTGGAGGTAGCGGATACTTTCTTGTTTCTTCTCGTGATGGTAGTTGAAAATTTATTGCTTCTTCCCGTGATGGTAGTTTGAAATTTACCCTTTTCACTAAGGCTCTCCTTCTCCTTTTGCCCCTATTTTCTCCGGCTATCAGCTTTTGTTGTATGTTCCGGAGCTCCGATCTTAGCTGTTGGAGATTTATGTAGATGGCTTCAGAGCTCCTTAGATCCAACTTCAGGTCTATGTATCCATTAACAAACTTCGTTTGCCCGACCTGGTTAAAGATGGTCCCGGGGACGATCTTCACCTCTTCAGTTCCGTCACCTGTGCCCTCTTCGTTTGCACACGCATATGCGAATAACATTGCCACCGTTTTGAGGTACATCTCCCACATTTCGTATCGATCTGTAGGACAAAACATTCCGAATTGGGTATTGTTCCTCATCGTCACTCTTCACTTAAGTTTAGATGGCTTATCTTTAAGCTACAGTTTATTATAATTTACGACGTTAAAGCTGTACCCTCACACTTCAGTATATATATTATAAATAAAGTAATAAATGGTTATACTGTGTAATTGGTTTCTATATTCACAGTTAATCACTTTTATATTTACATATTATGCTCAAGATCGTTCGAACTGTATGCTTACAGTATCGGATTCGAGCGTTTCGTTACTTGGTACCTATATTAGGTAGTGTTTATTATACTTATTTGAATCGTCACTCATAACGGTAAGATCAATCACTTTATATACTACAATTATGCTCCCATTTCAAGACATTCGTTCCTGGTCTGTCATACATTCTCCTGTGCGTAACTGTATACCTCTATATTCTCTATTTGCATGCATGTACCTGCACTGCACTCTTCCATTCACATATATTCCTGTATACCGATCCATCTTCGGCGGGTTAACTGTTTCCACTAGATTCACAGGCTACTGCCATTTCTCTCTACACACCCTTCATGATTGGGTTAATACTTGCGCACATCCCACATTCATTCCTGCTCCAGCAGTTTGGGTAATTTTAAATAATTCATGCAGCTTTCTGATGATGCAGTTGAATCTTCTGACCTACTCTTACCTCTAGTCTGTGCTCACTGAGCTGTTACCCATATTGTTACTCATTCTATTCCCCCTTTTATCGGGTCACTTGGTATCATCTCATTTCACAATTTTCATCCTTGTATTCTCGATTGCATATCATATATCCTGGAACTGCCTAGTGGTAATGGCCTATGTACTTTAATACATGTATCTATGCCTATGTAGGCCTACCTATTTATATTCACGTGGTTCCTACTCTATTCACTTCTACCTCATATGCTATTTTGGTGCCTTCTTTGCTATCTGTATTCATTCATACAGTCTTCATTCATAATGCACTGGCCTATCACTACTTATGTATCTTCATAAATATAAACATAAATAGCGATTTATCCATTCATCCTTACCTACGTATCTGTCTAGTCAACTCCCTAAACTTCCTTATTCCTTCTCCCTGATAATCATTACTAATTCCTCTAAACTCTAAAATTAAACTACTCAAATCACACATAATCATTATGAGTATAATTAACATATATTCGATAATTAAAGTCATACTGATAGTCATGCACCCAGATTTATGTTACATTTATATTACACATAGTCTGCTATTATTTAATTTTTTAAGCGTCTATGCAATATATATATATATATATATATATATATATATATATATATATATATATATATATATATATATATATATATATATATATATATATATATATATATATATATATATATATATACTACCTCATATGCTATTACAATACAATCCCTATCAATTGTTAAAGGTGTGAAAGGTTATTATATTATAATATGGTTACAGAATACAATGTTATTACCTACTGGTGTTTGGGCCTATAGGCAACTGTATTCATTTATGTCCTGTTAGTACTCCTGGTCACTGA
Source organism: Armadillidium nasatum (assembly GCA_009176605.1). Taxonomy (NCBI): domain Eukaryota; kingdom Metazoa; phylum Arthropoda; class Malacostraca; order Isopoda; family Armadillidiidae; genus Armadillidium; species Armadillidium nasatum. Next base: position 13,340 of record SEYY01009699.1, on the reverse strand, counting down.
AGACTAGGTCACTTCTCCTTTTCTCTTCCAATCCTTTCCGATTTTCCTTCTCCTATTTTCTTTCGTACATACTTTCGATGCATGCATTGTATGTTGGTCACATGCATGTGTGTATTCTGGATGGAGCTTGCTTTTGCTTTCGTGTGTCCATATATGTCTGCTAGCGTCTCTCCATTACCTGGTTTCACCTTATTCTCTTTTATTTTTGATATTAATATATAATATAATATGAATGTTAAAATACCTGCTCTCTCTATTCCAGACAACACACTCTTCTCGCTTCCATCCATTTTCATGTCACCTTTGGCTTCCGTAACCATTAGCTGATTTTCGCAGAGAGTCTTTCCTTTTCCATTACCTAAAGTAACTTCAAACAAGCTCCTACATCCTGCTGGAATCTCTCGGTTTTCGGCTATGGTTGCGGTGTAGCTGGGAAGTTCTCTTTCCACTAAGTTTACGTCATATTTAATTGTAGGATATGTCTGATCGGTAAATTTTTCATTTTCTGAGTTTAATGAAAACTCCTTACTATCGTTTTCTGAGTTTAACGATAACTCCCTACAGTCGTTTTCGGAGTGTAACGATAACTCTCTCTGGTCGTTTTCCGAGTGTAACGATAACTCTCTATAATCGTTTTCTGAGTGTAACGATAACTCTCTATAATCGTTTTCTGAGTGTAACGATAACTCTCTCTTGTCGTTTTCTGAGTGCAACGATAACTCTCTATATTCGTTTTCTGAGTGTAACGATAACTCTCTATGGTCGTTTTCTGAGTGCAACGATAACTCTCTATATTCGTTTTCTGAGTGTAACGATAACTCTCTAATTCTGTCACGTGTCACCACCTCGGGTTTTACACATGGGTTACTCTTTTTATCACGTGGTGCCCTTTCCGGCTCCGGCCACGGGTTGTTCCTTTTATCACGTGTTGCTTGTGTATCTACATCAAGCTCCGGACACGGGTAATAATCCTTTTTATCACGTGTTGCCCCTGTGGGACTTAGACACGGGTAATGATCCTTTTTGTCACGTGTTGCCCCTGTGGGACTTAGACACGGGTAATAATCCTTTTTGTCACGTGTTGCCCCAGTGGGACTTAGACACGGGTTAAACAATCGTTGGGGTTGCCAACAACTCCCTTTATTAAGATTTCTTTCGTTGAGGCTCATACCTAGTAATTGTAAGTCTTCCTTACTGATTACCTGCGGCTGCTCATTCTTTCCTTTACAATCCTTCTTTTGTGAGTTTATCACCTCGGTCGGTGTACGCTGTCCATTTCGGTGAACACTGCTCTCATTCTCATCCTGTAGATTTAAGCTCTTTAATTGCTTTATGAGGGATTCTACCTCATCTTCTGCATCTAATTCCTGCATTTTATCCGATCTTTGCTGCGCTTCACTTCTTATGAGACTTAGGCTTACGGTTGTATGTCTTGGGGGACTAAGGCTACGTCGCTGCGATTTATGCCGCTCTCCAAGCTCAGGGACACCTGGCTGCTCTGTGATTAAGCGACTGACACTACGGTCACAAATACTATTTTTTTCATTTAACTGCGCCCCGGGGGTTAATGACAGTGGCTTTGGTTTGCGTGTCTTCACCTCCCTGGGTTGGCGACTTATGTCATAGCGGCTCCTAGCGAGTCTTACATCTTTTATAATTTCATATGTATCGATATAGTCGATATTTCTTTCTTTGGGAAGTAGAGCACTTCCAATTTTATTCTCGAAACCTGGTGGGACTGGTATGTCTCGCTTCCCTGGTTTCTTGTCACTTGCGGAGCTCTTGTTTACAGAGTTTTCTCCGTTGAGCAAATACTCTTGCTCTACATTAGGTTTATATGTCATTTCTAGCTCTATCTCATGAGCAAATGGATTAATCATGGGTATTTGGCTACTACGCCTCGCATGATATATTTTATGGTTTTGGAAGTCTAATACTATGGGTAGTGAGGATAACACGTCACACCCAATTAAGATATTGCCTTTGAAGGTACATTCATCTCCAACTACTAAGGCTTGTATACTATGCACATATTTATGCAATCTTATCTCTAATGAGACTCTTCCAAAAACTTCTATTTTACTGTTTGTTATCGATCTGAGGCTAACATATGCCTCCTGCAATTGTAAATTGCATTCTCTTTTTAATTGATCATATCTCTTCCTCTTTATGACGGTAATCGATGACCCACTATCGAGGAAGGCTAGTTCTGGGTGAAGTTCTGTACTTCCGAGTATTTGTAAAGGCAAATAATATCCTGCCACCCTCATATCTTGTTTCGAACTTCTTCTTTCATGGATCACTTGGGTCCCAAGTGTCGCATGTCTTACTGTGTTTAAGATATGGGTGTTGGATGCCTTCTTCATTCTTATCATCCCCTCTTTGGGATGTCTTTGTTGATGAGGTCTAAAAAAGCAATTCGATTGGCTTCTTCCTCTTTTTCCTCATCACTACTGTAACCATTACTGTAAGGTGGTTCCTCTGACTCCGACTCTTCGTCAGTAGTATATGAACTAGGCCACCTCCATTCATGTGGTTCCCATTTGTCTTCCACATGTGGTTGGTCATTTACTTTGTTGACCTTATGTTTATTTAACCAAGTCTTCTTCCTTACTACCGGTGAAGTTCTTGGTGTAGTCGTTATTCTCCTTGGCGATGGAGATCTGTCAGGTTTGTCATACCTGTCACCTGATGGATATCGTGGGCGACGTCTTCCGTCGTCCCTGCTACTATCCCTACTACGTAGGTTCCCATATTTATTTTCAGGCCTGGGACCTTGGTGTATGCCCAATGGCTTGACACTGAAAGGCCTATTGTCAGGTAAATTCCATCTGACATTGTTCTCCTTTGAGGAGAGGTGGATCTCTTGCCACGCTCCTCAGAATACTCTCTTCTCCATTGACCCCTATAACCTCTGTAATCTCTGCCCCTGTTATAGTTATTACTATTCCTGTTGCCTGGATCCCTATTTTCCTTATCGACGCTTTCATCCCTCCAGGTGATGTTCCTGTATGTCCCCCTGGTCTGTGGTCTTGACCTTTGACCTCTCTGTCGGTATCTACCATACCCATCATATGTTGCTTCGTCAGGTTGCTCCCAGTATCCTTCCCTTTCGTTCCGTTTTCTCCAATATTCCATATCCTCTTGTGCATCTATAGCACTTATTTTATCATATGCAGGTCGATGCATCCCTATCTTTTCGGTAAGCTCTGCTACCATTTCTGTGACTGTTTTGCTCACAGACATAGCTTTGTTTAATTCTAATTTTGTTGCTCTTGTCGGTAGTTTATGGTACAAGATTGACATCAGAAGAACCTTCTGGCCTTCTGCAGAATATGTCACATTGTACCTACCTTCTACCTCCTCTAGGAAGGTATTTAGGTACCCTAAAGATTGATTCACATGCGTGGATAGAGTCGTAGTTTTACTCCATGGCATTTTTATCAACTCATCAAACTGATCAAACATGCGGGTTGAAGTTGCTGGGGCTAAGTTATCTAACAAAGCCTTTTTAAAATCTGCAAAGGTCCTTGCACTCGTGACCTCTGAGCAATTTCTCCAACACTATTCTTGCAGATGAACTTTCTTTCGGACTTACATTGCAGCATGCTATCGCAATTTTCTCTGCCTCATCTATTACATGCTCTGCTTCAAAGCTACGCTCTAATAGCTTCAACCATAGGTGAACTGTCGGTCCAGCCTCACCTCCTGGCCCTTCGAGCAACGGAATCTTGCTCTTAGCGAAAAATAACCTTTGTAGGTTAAACGCTGGCGTTCCGGCATTGTTTCCTGCTCCTGGCGGTGGTGGTGTTGTATTTGCCATATTATGTGTTGGTGTCTGTGTGTCGGTGCGGTTGGTGCGGTTTATATTTGTTCCTACCTGAGGAGTACTCGGCGGGCTGAGTATGTCCTCCGTTTTTACGATTTAATAAGTCTATCTATTCTCACTATTCTTCCTCTTCCTTACTCTTTCACCTCCTCTCTACGTATATATATTCGTTTGTTCGCTATTTAAACTTAAAACTAGATTTCAGCTGGACATATATATATATATATATATATATATATATATATATATATATATATATATATATATATATATATATATATATATATATATATATATATATATATATATTATATTTATTTATTTACTTATTGTACACTTCACTTATATGGTTTTAATAAAGATACATATATACCAAGATATATATGTATGAAAGAATTTACGTACACAAATAAACAAACTTTCTTCAATTCACAACAAAATTCGTTCACACAAATACAAGCAAATTTACACTCAAACTTGGGTTACAAATTCGAATATAATTTGTTTCATTCAATTATGAAATCAATTCTGTTGTTAAATAATAAAGCAAGTTAGTGGTTTGTTTGTGTATTTCTTTTAGTATTGTGTGTGTGTGTGTGTACAGAGTGAGTGAATCAGCTGTCTCGAAATATTTTCTTAAGAAAATAAAATGAACAACAACAAGAGTCTGACTCAATGTCTTACAGCGGAAATCGCTTCCTTTAGATTTGAGATTATATCTCTTTCGGTTCGTAGCTCTTAAATAGAGGTGATAAATGTGATAAATAGAAGATTAAATTATTAATGTGAGAATTATTTAATTATTTTAAACACTTCTTAATGATGATAGACAAATCGGATTTTCCACATCCTCTCTTGGGAACACGTATCTTTCAATCCGCTTATTAAGTTTTATACACAGAATTATTATAAGCAAATACACACAAATAAATCCGAATATAAAATTCACACTTATGAGGTCTTTCTGCATGTATACTTATGATCGTTCCTTTCCACACAAATTCACACGACAAGATTGTGATTTATTAGAATGATTTTATGATAAAATATTTTCCTTGCAATATATATATATAATATATATATATATATATATATATATATATATATATATATATATATATATATATATATATATATATATATATATATATATATATATATATATATATATATATATATATATGCTCTATTCGACCTTTATATATATATTAGATATTTAAGTATATATTCCTAACTTTGGAATATTTTGGAATTTGGAATTTCTTTTCAGAAAATTTACACAAATTTTCTATTGTGGAACCTAGCTATGGGAATTCACTTTTTCACTTCACTGGGCAATAATAAATAATCCTGGCTAGCTTATATATATATAAAATAATTTTACAATAATTCTGAGGCTGTGATATATATATATATATATATATTTATATATATCACCCTTTGGTATATTTGTTATATTACCTCTCCAGAGAATCGATGTCGTAACCAAATGAATGACCAATGTAATTCTTGGGGGTTCCGCGAATCCTATGGGTTGACGATGGGTTCCTCGTCTCTAGGGAATCCTTCTATGTGAGATGTCTGGTAGCTGGAAGATCCTTAATCGCTCTCGTAGTCGTTCAAGTTCCTCCAAGCGTTCCTCCAGATGCTCCTCCGGATATTTCCCTCTTTTTCGACAAAACAGACGCGGCTCTCTCTCTTATTGGATCGGAATCCTGGATGACATAGATTCGGCGGAATCTAGGGCATCTATTTTATTGCGTCTTTTTGTCTCGGGAATCCTAGCGGCTTGCGGGGTCTTCTGAGATGAATTCTTTTGGGTCGAGAGAGAGATTTTTCAATTTTGCAAATTTTGACTTTTGCACTTCGCCTGGATTTTTAGTGTAATCCGATGGCGGGTATCCTGCTTCGCTATCTTCTGAACTTTAGCACTTCTTAGCTTCTTGTATAGCTATTTTCTTCGGTTTTCCTCTTCTTTCTTCTTTATTCTGCCAAATTTTCTGGGCAATTTTTTTATCAATTTTGCTTTTCACAAAGTCACTATCTGTGAAGTCGTCAATTTCTGGCGATTTTAAATCTTCAAAAAAAAAATCTCTATCTGTGAAGGCTCATTTTCTGTTGACTAATTTTCCAACAAAGTCCCTATCTGTGAAGGCGCCAATTTCTATCGCGCAGACTTCCTCCTGTGCACTAATCCTAGGTTTTTTAGGCCTAGCTTTTCTACGTAGTTCAACTTCTAAGTCGGGACGCACAAAATTACCTCTGTGGAGTTTTTGTGAAGATATGTTTTCCTAACGGTACACGGGTATGCTTATGGAAGACTTATGTGACTTAGTGTTAGCACCACAGGCGACGCGACAATTATTAAGTAATCAAGACAAAAGATACGTCCTTCTTTTGTCCCCAATTTAGTTGACCACAGAGTTTGGATCCTGTCTTCTTTGTGGGTTAAAAGGTGTAATTGAGAAATAAAATCCTTTAAATATATTTATTGGTTATTTTATTTATTATATATACGAACCCACTTTCCTGGCTAATATTTTATATTAATAATTAATTGATAATTGAAATCAAAAGACAAGAACAAAAATTACAAGAACAAACAATACAAGAACTTAAGAACTACAAGAACAAGAACTACAAGAAGAACCGCGTCTGTTCTGTCTATATATATTGCTGAAATAATTAAAGAAACATTGTATATATATATCTATAAATATATAGATATATATATACATACAAATTTTATGTATGTCTTAATTCGCAAATATATATATATATATATATATATATATATATATATATATATATATATATATATATATATATATATATATATATATATATATATATATATATATATATATATATATATATATATATATATATATATATATATATATATATATATATATATATATATATTTGAGAATTTTCTATGTTTTCGTTTTCTCAATTTTAAGTTGATTGTTCAACTTATAATTTTACTTTAAAGATTGGTAAACTGATAAATTAATATTAATTACATTAATATTATAAAAGTTTCTAGATCGACTGCTTTTGAAGAAAGCAGCCGGTTGTTTTCCATATCACTTTAGTGCGAATAAGGTAGCACAGTGTCATTTCCTCGAGTGTGGCAGAGGAGCGCGATTGCCCCTTTATATGCCGGGCCCATTGACGTCACACGGGTGTTGGCGGCGCCATTCTGGCGGGAACCGTATCCTGTTTCTATTGCTCAAGACAAGCGAAGCTTTCTTGTAAACACATTCTTAATATAATATTACTAATAATAATGATAGTCATGGTAGTGAAGATTATTGTTATAACTGTTGCACTATATGAATAATAATAATAATAATAATATTATAAGTTATAACAAAATCGGAACTTTATACTTTGCACAGTAATGTTTAATCCTTATGTAAAGTTATTAAGATAATACACAAGACACATATGCAAGGCACTCGCTTCGTGACTACCAGCTAAACAAAGTAGTTAACTATGAATGTTTGTTTATACACTTGTCTCGTGACTATACAATGATCAAAAGAATATAACAAAGATTGTGATATGGCTATTATACTAAGTTTCAGTTTACCAGCTTTACATCTTTATATAAAGTAATACATGTACGTGTGTATGCTACTTTATAGAATGCCTCCTCTCCTCCAATGGAAATGCGGAGCATTTGTGGTTCAACGAAAACATATAAGTTGACAGTAATGACTTCAAAATTGATGCAAAAATAAAATTCCCCAAAAAAAATTGAAAAATAATGTAAAAACGTAAATAATCCTAACATTTCTAACAAATACAATCTGAGTGGGTTTCGCAAGAACAATACAAACAAAATCATCAAAAAAAAAATTACATAGTATATCAAATCAGTAATAAAATACCATAATACTAAGTAATGTAAAACAAAACAAAATGAAAACACAAATCAAATAAATGTAAAATCTACGTTAAACAAATCTGTGAAACCATTTCTTTTGTTGGTTCACCATCAAAATCAGAGAAAATAATAATAATAATAATAAAAAATTTTTCAAACTGATAAAACATGCAATATGATTATTAACATAATAGAATTAAGAATAAATAATAACAATATAAACATGTACATGTGTTTATATTGGCCATGTATATGTGATATAAATATAATAACATAAAATCAAAATTATATATATACTTATTACAAGTAGACAGTTATGTGTCTATGATATCTAAAGAAATTCCAAAGCAAGCGATTCATGTATACATTTATAAATAAATGCATAAATGACATCATTATTCCAAAATTAGAATCAATATGGATAAATATGCACAGGGACTATACGTCACCTAAATAGTATTTAAATTTATATATACATATTCTGAATCATCAGCTGGTCAGCTGTGTGTGTGTGCGTAAGATATCGCACATGCATATATACACGCAAAGAAATCATATGTTTAACATATAATCAATATCCGGTATCATTCAGTTATTCGCTTTCACTCTTTGCATTATTCTAGTCATTCAAAATGATAATAATAATAAAAATAATAATAATAATAATAATAATAATAATAAGTATTATAATTACTCTGTCAGTGTTAAGTCAAACACTATATTGGGTCTTATACACACGTTTGAACATAATACATTCATTAATAATAATCAATAGCAATAATAATGATAACAATTTATATATATATATAATAATCAAACACTGCATGGTTTGTTTTAAACATCCATATGTCTATAACTCATCATACATACATGTACACCAAATCCTCATTGCACATCATCATCAAGGTGATACATTAAAACATTAAAGCGATCATAATCAAATATGTTACCTATAAAAATGCAATAAAATCAACAAAAAATGGAATGTATCTTAATGTGTCTATTCTTTGGTATACGAGTTTGTGTGTGACTGCAGCATGCGTTCAATTACGTAAGTGATGACAATAGAAATGTATGTGTGTATTAGTAATGTGAGTATGTCTAGATGCGTAGACTGTTAGTCATGATCATAGCGGGGAATACCTTTACAAAGTCATTCATTCAACGGCGGATGTAGATAAATGAAATATTTGAACTTGAATTTTGTCGTAATTCGTAACGAAGGTAAGAATAAGAAAATAACGATAATTATATATAGATATATATATTTCTGATAATAATAACAATAAAAATCAATGTTAATCAATCTTTGTGATATATATGTCAAAATGTAGGTGAAAGTGTCTCTGAAATCATTATCGTGTCTGAAATCAAAACGGGTAAATGGGTTAAAAGTTATTGAAGAAAATGTGAAATTAATTTTATAGATTTCATTTCATTCTCTAATTCTAATTATATCTTTCAACCTTTCGTTGCTTTCATACGTTTGTAACAAAGCATACATCCTTGCAAATCTTCGTTTCCATATTTCCACCTTCTTTTGTACCAGGATCTCCTTTTCCAACTGCGCTATAGTTACCCCTGTTTGTTGTATGATACGATTCTTACATTCTATTAACAGTATAAAGTTTTGTTTTATCTCTTCTATTTTGCTTCTTTTTATTGCTACCTCGGAGTCCTCTGATTCGTCTACTAACCTTATTCTCTTACGATTATTCCTATTATTACTAACCGATTCATCTCTACTACTTTTATTTACAGTTATCATACCTCTTGTCCGTTTTGTTATGTTTACCTCCTTCGGTTTGATGGACTGGGTGTCATGTCCACTCCCTGGTACTTTGACTAAAGTCCTCCTTATTCTCGGGATTTTATATGTTGGTGGCATCTGTTGTTGGGAGAGAATACTAGTTGTGATTATCGTTCCGGCTCTGGGGTAGTAGATAGGTTCCTCATCAGATGAGGGCTGCCTAACGTAGGGCTGTGTGAAACAGCTTCACTTATTCTGTTATTAAGGTCAATGTTCCTTTCTACAGGCATGGGGATATCCTCAATGCTTACATTCATGCCATTCAATTCTAGATTTCTCATAGACAAGTACTCTGTCTCATCGTTATCATCTTTTCTTTCAGCTGTCTTGTTCATACTCAACACGCTTCTAATTCTTTTATTACTGATTCTTGCCATATTCCTCATTTTCCTTGGTACATCTCTCGTTCTTCGAGGTACCGGTTTAGGGGTTCCTCTATCAACTCTATCAGGCACTTCGTATGTTACGTTAAAGGTTCGTACGACACTCTTCAATCTCTTATATCGTTTGTACATACATACTGCAACTAAGATTCCTAATGCTATGAAAAGAATGGTAGAAAATCCTATTGTTATAGTAGAAGATGGTAAGTAATGTAATGAGTATTGGTGAGTCATTAGTGTTTCATTTATATGATCTAGCGCCTTGTTCCAAACTACGCCTGTTAGTCTTGGATGGGCTGTGTTGTCAATAATTTTCTTTATTACGTGGTTGTTTATATTCAAGTCTAGACTAAGATCTCTTTGATCTATGATGCTTAATGACAGTGTTGAGTTGTATTTTATGTGTGTTGGGTTCATGAATGTGTGGTCATTTATCCTCACAGTACACCGAGGTTTTAATATGTATATGTCTTTTAACAGTATCTCCTTGGGTTGTTGATTACCACAATGTAATATCCCCTTTTTAGGTGTGTTCACAGAGATAAACATGTGTGACTGGATAATTGCTGTGGTGATCTGATCAGAGATTGTCTTTTCAAACTCACACAATCTGTGGAGTTCGTTGAAAGATCCCTTGGTGTATAAGATGATTATGCAGTCCGGTACATCAAAAGTGTATAAGGGACTGGTTAGAGGACAAGCATGAGTGTTCTGCGCAGTTTTACATAATTGGAATTCATTATAGTTAGAATGGGTATATAAAAACTTATTCTTATTAATAAAATATATGTTTTCATCATGTACTAGTGTTACTCTATAGGAACTATCTGTGTTTATGTGTGTGGGGAATGGATGTATCTCTAATGTCGTAAACACCTCTCCATTGGTTAATGGAATGAAAGTTACAAGTGAATATGTATGATCTAAATCTAGATATGACCAAGTTAGTTTCATAAAGGTCACAGGATCTGTGGCTATATCTACAAATGCGTGCAATTGTAAAGCAGCTTTAGCTTCTTTAATTATAGGGGATAAGTCGTTGACCTTGTACGCATCGAATGGAGTTCTAAACGATGTTGCTCCTTCCATTACCCGGTACACCTGTGCTCTGATCTGGTTTATGTTCCTCAGATATGTCGATACCATGGAGATGAATTCATTAATTACCAAGTTATATTCGATCGATTGGACGTTCCTGTCCAGTATGCCCTCTCGATGAATGATGTCCCTCACTTGGTCAAATAGAGTGTTGACTCCGGACACGGTATCCTTAAGCTGGTCCCGCAATTGCATCACCGCTTTTGCGTAACCTTCATCCTTCTCTGACAGTATCTGAATCTCTCGACGTAAGTGTTTCACGTCGCTATCGACTGCTGTTCCAAAGATCGCTTGAAATATCTTCCCTGCTCCATCGATTAGTCCTCTTTTCTTCCTAATCGATTGTCTGCAATACGATAGTATCCATGGGTCTTCTATCAGTTTTTCTATTTCGGCTATGAGCATGTATCCATGTCGTATGTTAAGAGTAGCCGATTTCTTCAATTTCGGTTTAGGTGTATACGATTGTCCGTAGTTCGGAGCTTTCGTTGGGTATCCTGGAGGTAGCGGATACTTTCTTGTTTCTTCTCGTGATGGTAGTTGAAAATTTATTGCTTCTTCCCGTGATGGTAGTTTGAAATTTACCCTTTTCACTAAGGCTCTCCTTCTCCTTTTGCCCCTATTTTCTCCGGCTATCAGCTTTTGTTGTATGTTCCGGAGCTCCGATCTTAGCTGTTGGAGATTTATGTAGATGGCTTCAGAGCTCCTTAGATCCAACTTCAGGTCTATGTATCCATTAACAAACTTCGTTTGCCCGACCTGGTTAAAGATGGTCCCGGGGACGATCTTCACCTCTTCAGTTCCGTCACCTGTGCCCTCTTCGTTTGCACACGCATATGCGAATAACATTGCCACCGTTTTGAGGTACATCTCCCACATTTCGTATCGATCTGTAGGACAAAACATTCCGAATTGGGTATTGTTCCTCATCGTCACTCTTCACTTAAGTTTAGATGGCTTATCTTTAAGCTACAGTTTATTATAATTTACGACGTTAAAGCTGTACCCTCACACTTCAGTATATATATTATAAATAAGGTAATAAATGGTTATACTGTGTAATTGGTTTCTATATCACAGTTAATCACTTTTATATTTACATATTATGCTCAAGATCGTTCGAACTGTATGCTTACAGTATCGGATTCGAGCGTTTCGTTACTTGGTACCTATATTAGGTAGTGTTTATTATACTTATTTGAATCGTCACTCATAACGGTAAGATCAATCACTTTATATACTACAATTATGCTCCCATTTCAAGACATTCGTTCCTGGTCTGTCATACATTCTCCTGTGCGTAACTGTATACCTCTATATTCTCTATTTGCATGCATGTACCTGCACTGCACTCTTCCATTCACATATATTCCTGTATACCGATCCATCTTCGGCGGGTTAACTGTTTCCACTAGATTCACAGGCTACTGCCATTTCTCTCTACACACCCTTCATGATTGGGTTAATACTTGCACACATCCCACATTCATTCCTGCTCGAGCAGTTTGGGTAATTTTAAATAATTCATACTGCTTTCTGATGATGCAGTTGAGTCTTCTGACATACTCCTACATATGATCTGTGCTCACTGAACTGTTACCCATATTGTCACTCATTCTATTCCCCCTTTTATCGGGTCACTTGGTATCATCTCACTTCACAATTTTCATCCTTGTATTCTCGATTGCATATCATATATCCTGGAACTGCCTAGTGGTAATGGCCTATGTACTTTAATACATGTATCTATGCCTATGTAGGCCTACCTATTTATATTCACGTGGTTCCTACTCTATTCACTTCTACCTCATATGCTATTTTGGTGCCTTCTTTGCTATCTGTATTCATTCATACAGTCTTCATTCATAATGCACTGGCCTATCACTACTTATGTATCTTCATAAATATAAACATAAATAGCGATTTATCCATTCATCCTTACCTACGTATCTGTCTAGTCAACTCCCTAAACTTCCTTATTCCTTCTCCCTGATAATCATTACTAATTCCTCTAAACTCTAAAATTAAACTACTCAAATCACACATAATCATTATGAGTATAATTAACATATATTCGATAATTAAAGTCATACTGATAGTCATGCACCCAGATTTATGTTACATTTATATTACACATAGTCTGCTATTATTTAATTTTTTAAGCGTCTATGCAATATATATATATATATATATATATATATATATATATATATATATATTATATATATATATATATATATATATATATATATATATATATATATATATATACTACCTCATATGCTATTACAATACAATCCCTATCAATTGTTAAAGGTGTGAAAG
>SEYY01009698.1:0-24813 GCA_009176605.1 Armadillidium nasatum | reverse complement strand
AAATATTCGTTATCGACATTATCTCAAATTTCACTAAGTTTCCCTAGTGTTGTATTCGCACACAAGTATATACACTTACATTGTGCAGTGTCTGCACTACCCAATATTTGGCTTTCTTGGTGACTTGCATCAAAAGTGCAAAAGTTGATCATCTTAAATTGTTCATTCCTTCGTTTTGTGTAGGTGTCTTCCTTGGTGTTGGTTCCCAAGCTAGTCTTTCCCCGTCACAGTGAGCAGTGACGGCGCCTGTAAATCTACTAAAATAAAATTTATAATATTATTATTATTATATTATTAATTATTATTATTATTATTAATTATTATTATTAATTATTATTTATTTATTTACTTTTCTAGAGTCGATATCATTGTCGCCTTCTCCTGAACCTCGTGTGAGAACAGTTACGGTCAAGCCGCCAATTTCACCTCAACATAATGGAGGAGGACTCATGTACCAAAATATAAGCCCTCTTCCACCACCTCATCCTTCTCTTCAGCCTCATCTTCAGTCTCCACTTTACTATGGAACGCCTTCTTCACAAGCATCACATACACCTCTTATTGATGTTTCTTTACATTCACCGCAAGCACATTATTATAGAGTACCATCAAATATCTCTGTAGATTCTCCATATTCTCCTGAAAATCCTCCAGTGCCTACAGCAGCAACGTTTGCGCCAAATGCTATGGATCTACTACCAAATACCACAGCTGATCCAAATATTGATATTATGGAGGCATCGAATATTCCTACATATCCCACTTATGCAGAAAGTAAGCCTCCTGTCGATACAAGTGGAACGCTTCCCGATCTTGGAATTATTAATTCGAGTGAGTTGAATGTAGATAGTGTTAATAATTTGTCAGCAAGTTTGAGTTGTTCCCTTATTCTTGGAGACGTTCCTCTACCTTTAAATCCATTGGACAGGAATAGACCAGATGAAGACAAAAGGTCCCTGAACACACCGACATCGGATAATTTTTTTGCCAACATACCTACTAGCAACTCTAGTGACGAGTGTATGCCTTCTGCGTCATCTGATAGCGTTAAAATTCTCAAGGGACAATTGGAAACTCTAAATAAATTGTCGCAGAGAAGATGAAAACAACCACCTTAAAACGAAGACCCTTAAACACCGTGACAAATTTATATATGTGAATAAGAAGCCTTAGTGTATAGAGCATCTCGTAGCTCGATATAATTGCGAGAAACGCCAGTTCTGCGAATTAGGCAGTTTACAAAGCACCATTTTCTTAAAACATCTTGCTAGAGTTATATACCCTAGTCTCGATGTTTTGTCAATGTTCACTTTTATTTCCTGTTAAACTAGGAATGATCATACCTTTTGTGATACAAAAGCTGTGTATAGTATTAAATGATTTTTTATTAAATAAAATGTGTGTACAAGATGTTATTGAATAGGTTATGTATTTTAATTTTTATTTACAAATTTTTTTTTTTTTTTTTTGTAAATTTTTTTTTTTTTTTTTTTTTTTTTTTTTTTTTTTTTTTTTTTATATTATTATTATTTAATTATTATTATTATTATTATTATTATTATTATTAACCATCGTTGCTTTAGGATGTTTGAATAGATATAGGTAACTTAAATGCTTTAGTAAAAGAGAAATCATGAGAGTAAATAATAATAATAATAATAATAAAAAAAAAATTCTTTTTCTTGTTGAAGGAGAAAAGCTTTCTAGGATCTGCGCGAGAAATCGAACCAGACATTGTCGTGCAAATTTATCTTTCTATTATTATTATTATTATTTACTCTCATGATTTCTCTTTTACTAAAGCATTTAAGTTACCTATATCTATTCAAACATCCTAAAGCAACGATGTTAATAATAATAATAATAATAATAATAATAATAATAATAATAATAATAATAAAACATAAAAAAAAAAAAAAAAAAAAAAAAAAAAAAAAAAAAAAATTTACAAAAAAAAAAAAAAAAAATTTGTAAATAAAATTAAAATACATAACCTATTCAATAACATCTTGTACACACATTTTATTTAATAAAAAATCATTTAATACTATACACAGCTTTTGTATCACAAAAGGTATGATCATTCCTAGTTTAACAGGAAATAAAAGTGAACATTGACAAAACATCGAGACTAGGGTATATAACTCTAGCAAGATGTTTTAAGAAAATGGTGCTTTGTAAACTGCCTAATTCGCAGAACTGGCGTTTCTCGCAATTATATCGAGCTACGAGATGCTCTATACACTAAGGCTTCTTATTCACATATATAAATTTGTCACGGTGTTTAAGGGTCTTCGTTTTAAGGTGGTTGTTTTCATCTTCTCTGCGACAATTTATTTAGAGTTTCCAATTGCCCCTTGAGAATTTTAACGCTATCAGATGACGCAGAAGGCATACACTCGTCACTAGAGTTGCTAGTAGGTATGTTGGCAAAAAAATTATCCGATGTCGGTGTGTTCAGGGACCTTTTGTCTTCATCTGGTCTATTCCTGTCCAATGGATTCAATGGTAGAGGAACGTCTCCAAGAATAAGGGAACAACTCAAACTTGCTGACAAATTATTAACACTATCTACATTCAACTCACTCGAATTAATAATTCCAAGATCGGGAAGCGTTCCACTTGTATCGACAGGAGGCTTACTTTCTGCATAAGTGGGATATGTAGGAATATTCGATGCCTCCATAATATCAATATTTGGATCAGCTGTGGTATTTGGTAGTAGATCCATAGCATTTTGCGCAAACGTTGCTGCTGTAGCCACTGGAGGATTTTCAGGAGAATATGGAGAATCTACAGAGATATTTGATGGTACTCTATAATAATGTGCTTGTGGTGAATGTAGAGAAACATCAATAAGAGGTGTATGTGATGCTTGTGAAGAAGGCGTTCCATAGTAAAGTGGAGACTGAAGATGAGGCTGAAGAGAAGGATGAGGTGGTGGAAGAGGGCTTATATTTTGGTACATGAGTCCTCCTCCATTATGTTGAGGTGAAATTGGCGGCTTGACCGTAACTGTTCTCACACGAGGTTCAGGAGAAGGTGACAATGATATCGACTCTAGAAAAGTAAATAAAATAAATAATAATAATAATAAATAATAATAATTAATAATAATAATTAATAATAATAATAATAATTAATAATAATAATAATAATAATTATTTTTAGTAGATTTACAGGCGCCGTAACTGCTCACTAGGATGCAGCAAGACCAGGTTGGGGACCAACATCAAGGAAGACACCTAGAAAAAATGAAAGAATGAACAATGTAAGATGGTCAAATTTGCACTTCGAGAGCAAGTCACCAAGAAAGCCAAATATTGGGTAGTGCAGACACTGCACAATGTAAAGTGTATATACTTGTGTGCGAATACAACACTAGGGAAACTTAGTGAAATTTGAGATAATGTCGATAACGAATATTTGCAATTTTTTTATAGGGTAAGTTTAGGATCCATATGAATGCAAAACTACGTCAGAATGGTAGATTGGATATTCAATTAAAATATATGAGAGTCGGTCACCATAAGGTATAGATTGCAGAACAGTTTCCCTGAAGCCAGATTTACACACCAAGAAATACAGGTACATTGATCCAATAAAAAGGACAGGGAGGTGGTGGGAGGGTGTCCCTTGCCTTGATCTATACATGAGTATTAATAGTGTAGCCAATACAAGGTCGTGTTAGTGATACCAACATTTAGCTGCTTAGGCGACCTGGAAGAGACTAACTCTTCAAAAAGGGTTAACAGAAATAAGTTTAGCAACTCGTGTATGTCTTTCTTCCAGCGGTCCTACCAACCATTTTGACACTACTATTGATGAAAGGTGTAATGGTCAGCTGTAAGAAGACGTTCCATTTGAATTTATTTAAGACAGTCATGTCTTGTAAGATTTACATGATGTGACCGTCTGAATCACTTACGTGTCAGCTTGCTCAATGCCTGCAACTACCATGTAAGAGAGAGAACCCAGCAGAAATTTAAGCTTTTCATTCAAGCATTAAGAAGTATAGAAATTGCCGAATTATTGAAACCAAGGAGTTCAAGTTAGCATGACTTACAAGATGGAAAGAGAAGTCAACATTGAGAAAGGAAAGGTAGCCTGACTTTGTAAACAGTTAAGAGTGGGATTTGAAAATATCCGAAGACATCATCAGTCAGACCTGATGCAAATAGCCAAAAGGGTGAGCAATGGACCACTGAATTAAAAATATAAATTAGAAATGAGGGCTTGAGTATTTAGTAGAATGAACATGGGGCACATGTGGTGTTCTCTTCTCAGAAACGTAGCTATGACACTTTTTCGTTTGGTGAATAACAAAAAGCCCCAGTCGTAATACTGAGACTCTCATTTTGGACAGAGTAAGTTAAGATTTAAAGGTCTGACCAAAAGTAGCACATCCGTAGTCCAACCCTGATGTCAAGTAAGAAGTGAATCCTGCTTGCGTCCTAGGTAGTAACAGTAAAGAGATAAATCCATCCAGTAGGCGATGGCAACTGGTTTTCAGTTGCTGGATATGTTGAAGATATGATAATTGTTGGTCAAAAATCAAACCCAAAAACCTAACCTGTAGTTCTACTTTAATGGGGGAGTTGAAGAGAACCACAGTGTGGGAGGATTCTTTTCGGTCACCCTGTCGATTTTTCCGGCAGAAGATCACAATTGTTTGGTGTGTGGAAAACAAAAAGTTCCACACATCACACTAAGTTTTCTGTCAATCAATAGTCAGTTGCTGATGGAATACCGTACAGGAGAGCTTAGCTCAAACAGAAATAATCCAACATAATGGAGCATCAAACTAGGTTAAAGATACTGATGAACACATCCAATGAGACTCAGTACGAAGAGTATCACACTGAGGACACAACCCGACACATTGAGAAATGTTCTAGAGAAGACAGAATCCTACCCAATTGAAAGAACTAATTGGTCATCAGGATTCTGAGAAAAAGGGTATGCCGACTCCTCAGGCCCAGTGAATAAAGCTTTTGCAGGACCTCCAATCTTTATGTAGAATCATATAATTTCTTAAAGTCAAAAGATACTGACAATATCTTTTTTGTTGTTTGAGAAAACCACTTGAATGTCATGGAAATTTACTCAGCTACAAAGTAAGACTATGTGCTATTTGACATTTAAGCAAGAAAATATTCTACACCCAGATGTGATTATACAAAATTAGAAACGCTGTTGCAGATGGGTGGAGGTTGGAGGTAGATATTTAGTAAGACACGACCAAAGTACTTTTTGAAATTACGGCTCAGTAAAATGGCAGTTATAAGGGGTGTCCTCAACAGAGGAGATGGAGAAGTAGGGAGGTCATGCCAATTGGCAATGTGAACAGAATGTCTCTTCGCATCTAGAACATGGAGCGCAAGTTGCAATGTGTAAAGTCTAATTCGTCTACCACCGTAGTAAGTATAGTTATCACATCAGATATATCCGATCCATGTTTGATAAGGGTTGGCAGATTATGTGGTACTTACTGGAGATTTTCTGAACAATATAAGTGGAATTTAAAATTTAAAAGAGGTGACAGTAAAGACATAATTACGGGAGTATTGCCTCCTGGTCTTCCTGTTGATGCAATGAGAACTAGCTGCAGCGAATTTAAATATCTAAAGTTGGACAGGGTTGGTTGCCGTTTGTAGGATTTCTAATTTACGTTTTTCTTGGTTGACGTGAGCATTTTCTCAAAGCTGTGACAACGTAGGCTTAGAATTCTAGCTATGAAAAACTGGAAATCCTCAACAGGTATCGGGACGATGCCCTGTGCTGATAGGAAAGGCGTTTCCATAAACTGACAGAACAAGGAAGGTTTTGTCTGCTAGGACATTTTCATAGACTCATAGACCAAGTCCAGTCTGCTAGAGCATATCCATTTCAATTATGCAAGCTGCAATGAACTAGAGCACAGAGAAGTGACAATAATAGAATAATGGTCACTACAATAGAAGAAAGACAATAGGTACTGGTCAATGACAGGAATGGGACAGGAGATATCCAGGGTAAGTGTCAAAATGCTCATGTGTTGTCAGTCTTGTGTTCAAGCATCTCATAGAGACCTGTTGTGATACATTCAATTAGTCAAATGGTCACCCACAGCGGATAGCACAACTTGAAATTTTCTAAATCAGAAGAGGCTGTGGAAGTTGTGCAAATGCACCGACAAGATTTACTTTGGTGTATTTACAGCTAGGAGCGAGGTAGAGAGAGCATAACGTGAACTAGTGCTGCTACAGAATGGGTATGAAGATAGAGAAGTAAATACCTAATTCATTGAGAATAATCACCGCTCCCTTCTCTCCATGTGTTCATGAGGGATTGACGGAAGAAGATCCCTGTATCTCGAGGGTTGCCTAAAACGTCAGCAGAAAAGCTGAAGCTCTTGAAGCCAGACTACCATGAAGTCTGGTTAACTCTTTGGTTAGAATATAATCAGCAGCAACTCCATTATAAGAATTTAGCCATAATGGAAAATGTAATGTTATTTGACAGATCTGTCTGTAATTCGTGTAATGATAGGTTGAATAACTTTGGAGGAAGGGGGGGGGTTGCACATTCTTTTTATGATGAGTGACGAATAGGATTCCTTCCTTCGCCACCTGGAGGTGTTTCAAATCCAAGAAAAGAGGAAGGTCCCGAAGAATAAATATGTAATGAGGCTGGTGAAACGTACTAAAGGTTGATCCAGAGTCCATAGCAGAGTTGTCTCCAAAATTCTAATGGTGAATTCCGTTTCCCCAACAATGCTCTCATAGGGATAGAATGGCGGTTATTTCAGACACTGGAACAGAGTTGCATATTTCAGAGGTTTTCAACTCTAGAGAAAGATGAGCCTAGGTGGTTAATGATATCATTCCCCCTCCCTTAGTGCTAAATTTAATGAGCGAGCAAAACAACTTGGGAGATAGTGGAAGACTGCAATTCAGAAGTATTGTTGGCATTACTGAAGGTAAAGCAAAAGTACCAACATCGGGGGAGACTCCTTTGAGTGTTGGAGCGGGTGTTTCAACCACAGTTAATGGACTAACATTTGCACGTCCTAAAGTGTAGGGGTGGTGGAGAATACCAATCTAGTGTTAAGTTCACAGGAAACCGGGAAGGATTCTGAATCAACAAAATATAGGGTGAAGGGTCGTGTGGACATTGTTAGGTCCGTTAAGCATTCATAAGGCATTAGAGGTACGATAATGGAATCATTCTTGTCCTGAGAATGCAAAGAACAATGGCCCGTTTTGAAGAAACTGCACAAATGTATGTATTTCAAAAGATGATTTAGATGAGGACACCAAAAACCGGAGCCCCAATATTTATGAAAATAAAGTTGTCATGGAAGTAGAGATCTATCCTAATGATATATGGGATAATTGGATGAATGACCCAAATATTTCCCGGGAGAAAACCCGTGCCGACACCTTTTAAGAGAAAAAAAGAGCAACTCTGGAAAGGGAGATTATATAGATAGAATTTGTTGTGGTCCTGTACATGGTATGTATACAATTATCCATCATCTTTACTATATTACTACTATTTAATAATAATAATAATAATAATAATAATAATAATATGTTATAAGATTTAATTTTAAAAGCAAAAATAAAAATTCATTTGAACTTTTAATTTGAAATGCTTTTTGTTCATACCTGGGGGTTCTATCTTGACGTTATCGGAAAGCCTTGATGCCCTTGTCGCCATTTTCACCGACCTTGGAGCTGACCCAGACTGTGCTTCCATTGAGGACACTCCTCCAAGCACTAGGAGGGGATATATTTGAATTTTACTTTTAACCTTATATATATATATATATATATATATATATATATATATATATATATATATATATATATATATATATATATATATATATATATATATATATATATATATATATATATATATATATATATATATATATATATATATATATATATATATATATATATATATATATATATATATATATATATATAAATCTACCCTTATATGTTTAAACTCTAAATTTCTGAACACAATATGAAACTGTACCAGAAAATATAAACTTTATTATATCCTTATCCGGACCATGTGTTTATTAAAATTGCAGGGAATAATGATTCTTGTATATTTTTTGAAAGGAAATACTGTGGTGTAATGTTAACTGTATTTTAGTGACGTGTGTCTATCAAGATTAGTGTAATAAATAACAACATATTTTGCCATGAACTTTCTTCTCGATTAGAATCCCACACATATATATATATATATATATATATATATATATATATATATATATATATATATATATATATATATATATATATATATATATATATATATATATATATATATATATATATAAACTCAAGGAAATGAACCAACCTTGCCTGGATCTGACGTCTGTAAAATAGCGATCAATGTAGTCGATATTGCCTGATTCACTGCTCTCAAATATTTTCCGTCGCTTGTTCATATTATAAAATCGATCTATGTTTGGGAGATAATAATGATGATAATAATAATAATGATAATGATAATGATAATAATAATAATAATAATAATAATAATAATGGAAACATGCTGTAAGTGAAAATAAATTAAACTATATAAAGTACAACAGCAAAACAAATAAACTTGATTCCCTATGCAAAATAACAAGCTACAATATTTTCTGTTGTGGTATAGGAATAAAAATAAAGTGCAGAATATATTTAATTTAAAAGGTCTCTACCACTTTTACATTAGTGATAAGAAACTCTTCTATCCTTTTTTCTCATTCATTTAAATTCAATTTCTTTTACGCATGACTAAGAATTTTTTTAAATTTTATTATCAGAAGTTAAAATTCTTCCTCACAGAATTAATATAATTCAAACTAATCACATTGCTAATACCCTTTGTTTTTTTAGTGTCAGCTTCGTAAATAGATAAAAAAAACTTATCTCAGCCATTAATCAACTTCCCACCTGGATTATTTCATTCAAAACCTTTAATATTTCAAAACATACATACGTATACTAATCTACCTATGAATTACTCTCTATGATTTTAATATCGTATCTATACTCCAATCTTTGAGGCACTTTCTCCAAATGTAGCTTATCTGGTGACTTTTAACGTTGATAAACATATCAACTTAATTGGACCTTTCTATTCCCGATCATGATTTAAATAACTATTTCTCCTGAAATAACAAATAGATTATCTAGGTATAAAATGAGGTAGGAGAAGATCTTTCCATCATACAAGACAGTGAGGTTATTATATGGGTAGTGATCATTATCATCTGATGACAAAAATATTACTAATCGGTCTTCTTTTTAAACAAAAAGTTGGGAAAAATATTACTATTAGTAAGTTTAATAATATATAACAATGGGTTAAGAAATTAATTTAAAAACATGATGACATTAAGGAAAGGGATGATAAAGGAGAAGAGAGAATTCATTGGCAGAAAGGGAATCAACTTAGAAAGGCTCTTCTTTAAATTGGCAAAAAAAAAAAAAAAAAAAAAAAAAAAATATAAAAATAATAATAATACTTAATTGGATATGCCATAGCAAGATTTGACAAAATTGTGAACAGAAAGAAAAGGAAATTAGGTGAGAAAAGGGAAAACCTTGTTGTTAACCATGGGGGAAAGCAGGTACAAGAGAAAATAAGCAACCGAAATGAGAGAAAAAGTGGAGTGAGCCGAAAGAAGGGCTGTGTTCTTTCCCCTTTTCCTTTTAGATATCCTCATGACCAATTTACTATCATTGGTAATTACATTTTTCGCTTTTCAACTTTTTTTTTTTTTTTTTTAAATGTATGTATAACCTGCTAAACACTTTTTATATTCAATACATTTATGGCCCTTCTCATATAACTATTCTTGAAATTTAACTGTTATAACCATAAAAAGCAATTAACAATATTTTAAACTTAATCCTAATTTCATCAATTTCACCCTTTGTTATTTATTATGCTGTATTTATAAACAATTACAACTTTAGAATTCAGTAGTATTTTTCAATCCTCCCAAAGCCATTCAGATTGTGAGAGCAATTTAGCCTCAGACATTTTATGTAACAATATTTCTCTTTCCAAAGCTCAAACATTTAATTTATAGAATCCTATTAAAATATTTTCTTCTCTCTCTCTCTCTCTCTCTCTTCCATTGCACAATTTTTTTCTATTTACAGTAATAAACATTGCAAGAATCTGAAAGTTCAACTAACATAAAACATTCTTGATGCAAAACAATAAATTTCTAATCAAAGGCAGTGGGCTAAATATTACTTTTCAAACTCTCCAATAGACTTTACAAAATAATAAATAATAATAATAATAATAATATAATAATAATAAAGCATGCAACACAACAAATACTACAGCTATCGCTATTAGCAAATTAAATAAAAGTAAAAAACATTAACTATGATAAAAAAATTTAAAAAATTAGATTAAGCAAAACATTTTGCGTTACAATATAATAAAAATAAATAAAAAAGAAAAAAAAAAAAAAAAGATAATACAAAAAATAAAAAGCACAAAAAAAAATATTTCAAAAGGTACACACAAATCCTTGAATTAAATAAAATAGTTAATCTACAGAATGGTTTGTTAACTTACATTTGTTCACTTGTGAACGAGACCTGAAAATACTCCTCACCACATAAACAAACAAAACACTTTGGGAAGACAAATTTAATTAAACTTCTAAAGAAAAAAAATTCTTTTTATTTAAATCTTGATATATAATAAAATATCTCACAAAATATTTAGGGATAGAAGCTTTCTTTTTATTGTAACTTTTCATAACAAATAGGGCATTGCGTAAAATTTTTTAAAGATAATATGAGATGACAGTATAATTAGCATTATAATAATCATAATATATTACATAATTTGTATGTATATATATATATATATATATATATATATATATATATATATATATATATATATATATATATATATATATATATATATATATATATATATATATATATATATATATATATATATATATTCAGTGAATATGCTGATATTATACAGAATGCATTTTTCTTACAAAAAAGAATAATGTGTATCAGTGGGAAATATTCAACTATATATTTAAAATTGAAAAGGCAATAAAAGGATATATATATATATATATATATATATATATATATATATATATATATATATATATATATATATATATATATATATATATATATATATATATATATATATATATATATATATATATATATATATATATGAGATAATCATAAAATGCTTTACAAGATAAAATAAAATTCAATATTTTTAACATCAACAAGAAAATTTTAAGCTTATAATGTTTTTTCTAACCCAAAGTTGAAGTAATTCCTAATTATAAATGCTAAAAGCAGAGCACCTTCTGGATATGAATGATATAATCCGAAAATCAAAAAACATTAACTTTATGCCACTATATCATTTTTAATAAATAAAAACAAATGAGTATTTAAAATTAGTTTTACGGCAATGTTATTCAATAAATAAAAATTATTATTATTTTTTTTTTTAAATTATTCTATGTGACCTCTTTAAGTGAGTGGAGTTTTCCTACAAATAAATTTTCGGAAAATGTTAAAAATAAAATTGGCAACCCATTTTGACTGTACCCAAATGTATGCAAGCATACATCATATGCTAAAATGATCTTTTCACCAATACTAATACTATTTAACGGTACTGTGAGAAATATCTGACCAACAAACTTTTCCAGAGATTAAATGAAAACTGCCCTTCTCATACAGCTTCCACAAACACACAAATACAAAATTTCACACATTACACCTTTACAATGTTACTAAATTTTACAATGACGAATTGTGGAAATGAATGAAGCTTAAATTATGGTTTAAGATTGAAGGAAAAAGGTTAAAAACTTTGGCTCAAATTCAAGACTCAGTTTTGAGCCTGGTCTCTATTAAATATTCTTCGGTATAGTTTCTTAAAAAAAGTGTAAAATTCATTTTTGGAGAAAATATTCAAACTTAATTTTTGGCATAAAGAACCAAGTTCTTCTCAAAACAAATAATTTTAAAGAGGGTAATTAAACATAAGCATAGTCTCATTTTAGAAAACTATTACATACAGAATGTTGCACTTAAAACCATAACAAGAAAAGTACATACATTGGAGACTGGCTCATGTTGCAAATATATTAGCAAACACAATGAAATCTATGCGGAGGTTATCTCAAAAATGTGCGGGAAAAAAACTTCAATTTTAATATATCAAAGTGGTAAAAAGAGTTCTTTTGCTCAAGAATTAACAAGAGTGAAAAAAAATAATTGCCAGTTGCAAGCCCTTTTGTAAATATTAACAAACATAGGACAACTAATATTTTAATAAGTAGATACAAGTCAAATGAACCATTTTAAACACTTATTAAAAGCTGCATTCATTGTGCTGTGTAAGTTCAATTTTCAAAAAGGTGTATACACTAATCTCCAAGTAACTTGCTTCTTCCAAAAAGATGAAGCAATATTTCATACGTTTTAGGCTATCAAAGGTTTGTGGCTCTCACTTTAAAAATATCACTTAATAATGACATCTATACTTTATACATAAAATATAAAATTTTCAATTCAAGTTCACACATTCAAGGTAACTTTAAACATTTTATAAAGAGCTACAATGTTAAGTCAGATCTAGGTAAAAAATTTACAGTATAACTTGCGAAATATATATATATATATATATATATATATATATATATATATATATATATATATATATATATATATATATATATATATATATATATATATATATATATATATATATATATATATATTCCCAAGACTATATATTTCAACATACTCTCCACCAGAATAACATATATTTTTAGAAATCAACATTAAAAAATAAATAAATAAAACATTTTCTATACCCAGTTTCAATTCTGGTAGATCAAATTAATCACTTTTATAGCATGAAATCCTACCACATACTCATTTAAATGACCCCCTCTAAAGAATTAAACTGCCTAGGACCACCCACCCACACCCTATTCTATTTCCTCCAACTGTCTCTATCTTCAATTTTCAGCCAAAGGCAAATTTTGCACATATGTACGCAATGATGATATTTGTTCTTGTGTCTCCAATTTGGAGTCTTCTGAATTCTCTACTTTATGGCTTAAGCTTTCTTTCAATTCTACAGCTAAATTTATTTTTTCTGTCTATCACCTAATTCTACTGACTATAAAAAAAAATTCTTTAACTATTTAATCCAAAACAAAACCTACATTCTTCTTCTTAGGTGATTACAACGTTCACCACTGGCAATTTCTTTCATCTAGTACTCAAGATCCAGCTGGTGAAAAAAACAACAACTTTTGTATCCAGAACAACCTTGAGGAATTGGTGCAACTTCCTACCCGTATACCTGACGTTCTTGGTATGAACCCAACATACTTAATCTTTTCTTATCCTCTTATCCTTCTCCTTATATTGTTAATTTCTTTACCCTCCTCTGGGTTTATCTGATTACCTTCTATGTCTGCATCTTCAAGTTTTCCGCAAGAACGGCCCCAGACTTCGGCAAATAGACATTCCTAAGACTTCGGTACCGTTAACTCGTTTGACTTGCGATTGTACATGGAATGATTATTGTTACTGTGGTAGGAGTCCTTTAGGATGTGCAGAGCACATAACTAAGGCGATTCTTTCTTGTATGAAGGCGTACATTCCATATTCTTTCCCTTCAACTAAACCTAACAAGTCTTGGTTTAACTCTAGTTGTTCTCGTGCTATTCACCGCAGGGGTGCTGCCTTCAGGTATTAGCGTTGTCTTCAAACTCCAGAAACTCATTCAACTTATATTTCATTCTGGAATCATGCAAAATCTATTCTTCGTAACTCTAAAAACTCGTTTCTCCATTAAATAATCTTTCTGGTTCCACCTCCTCCTCACACTCTTTCTGGCAATTTGCAAAAAAAATAACTCTAACTTTGCTATTTTCTCTTTAACTCCTCTATATCTTCTGACAGTACAACTACCATTTTACCTTCTACTAAAGCTTAACTTTTCACTCAAATTTTTCCCTCTAATTCCCCTTAGACAATTCCGGATCTATACCTCCTTCTTCAAGCCTTTCCAACTTCCAACTCATTTATGTCTAATATTGTAATTTCTTCTATAGATATAATTTCTGCTCTCTGAGCTTAACACTAAGGCATAAGGTCCTGATGGTATTCCTCCTCGGATCTCAAAACTTGTGCTTCTGAGCTTGCACCCTCAGTATGCTGACTTATATATATAATATATATATATATATATATATATATATATATATATATATATATATATATATATATATATATATTATATATATATATATATATATATATAATATATATATATAATATATATATATTAGTGATGGATCGGATGTCAATATTTCTAATTTGCGGAAGCGGATGTTGAATTTCCGAAAGTGCGGAAGCGGATGTTGAATTTTCGAAAATGCGGATGCGGATGCCATCACTAATATATAATATATATATATATATATATATATATATATATATATATATATATATAATATATATATATATATAATATATATATATATATATATTATATATATAATATATATATATATACGGGTGACCCAAAAAGAAATGCGCCCCAACTTTCAGTAGGTTTCATTTCTCAATTTTTGGAGGGATTAAATGAAACTTCAGTTAAACTAGTCCATTGTGTTTAGAAATATCAAATTAAAACATGATAGTCTTTGTCATTTTCTTCTTCATTCTAGAGCATGTGTTGGAGATAATCTCCATTTAACTCTGTACAATTCTTTAGGAGCAGCACAAAGTTTCCAAGGTGTCATTACACTCAGACCGAGGAATAGCTCTTTCTCTCTTCCCTGATGTGTCCTCGAGTTCAGTTATGGTCCTGGGTCTCTCTGACCTTCCCTTCTTGTTCATCAAAACGTGTACTAATTCAGCCTGTACCGAAAAAGGGGAATCCTCTCAAACCTTTACTATTGTCCTATTTCTTTAACTTTCATTTTTTCAAAAGTTTTAAAATTTATCCCAAACAGGATAATTCGGAAACACTCAATTCTTCTAATCTTATCTCCGATCACCAGAATACTTTTTGTTTAAAAAAAAAAAAAAAAAAAAAAAAAAAAAAAACCGCTCTACTTTCACTTATTTTTTAATCGATCTACCACTTTTCGGTATTTGTCAAGCTGTATAAGCTATACTGAAAGCCTCAATACAGTCTAACACAAAGTTGCTTTGATCTCCAAAACTTCCCCTCTTTAAAATCTATACTCTCTGATTTCTTTTCCGGTCATTCTATAGCAGCTATTGTAGACAGCCACTGTTCTTTAAATCTATTAATAGTGGCGTTTCAATTCTTTCCAAAAACTTTTGTTTTCATTAATGACCTCTATTACTTCATCACATATATAGACTCCTATGCCAATGATTCCACACTTCATTACTCCTTTCAGTTTGAAAGCAACAACAGTTAACTGAAGCAAGGAGGGTGGCCTTGGAGCAACTAACCTCTGATCTTTCTTGTATTTCAAATTGGAGTAAAGAAAATATGGTCATTTTCAATGCCTCAAAAACTCAGTTCCTCCATCTCTCTACTCGACATAAACCTTCCACACAACTACGACATCTTCAACTCAAACCTTCGTTTGTTGTTCTTGGAAAGATCACATTACTTCTCTTTCTAAACAAGCTTCTAAGAGGTTGGGTGTTATGAGGCACCTTCAGAATTTTTTATGGCACCTTAGTTGTTTGCTCTTTATCGAGGTGTTGATTCTTGTATGAAGTATGCCTCACAGATATGGGATGGTTTCACTCATAAAGCTCTCACTGAAAAGATGGGAGTCTATGGCTTTTCGTCTTATCAACTCCTTCACTCTCACTAATTCTCTACAGTCTCTTTCTACCATTGAATTGTTGCATCACTCTTTCTATACTATCTCTGTTACAACCGACACTTCTACACAGTCTCATTCTTTCTGTCCAACTCCAGAACTTAACCGCTATGCTCAAACTTACAAATGTACTCTACTAATAAAGTCTAGAACAACACTCCCATTTTATCTGTTTTATCAACTTCCTTTAACTTGCACAAATTCAAACGCCATGTGTAGAGACATGTCGACCTTTAACTGGAATCAGATTTTGTTACTCCCCTAACTCTGGTGAAGAATGGTAGGCCTCTGGCCTATACCCACCATATATATATATATATATATATATATATATATATATATATATATATATAATATATATATATATATATATATTATATATATATATATATATATATATATATAAATTTTTTTTTTTTTTTTTTTAAATTATATATATTATATATTAATATATATATATATATATATATATATATATATATATATATATATATATATAATATATATATATATATATATATATATATATATATATATATATATATATATATATACTTAACTTTTACATAAAATTGTTATCACCCACTGTAAAAGAACTAATTAATAATACCTATATACTTATTTGTAATTGTGTAATAATATTATTCAAATTCCTCAAATTCACACAGAAATGTTAGTTCAAAAAAGTTATAATAATAATAATAATAATAATAATAATAATAATAATAATAATAATAATAATAATGGCACACATCTAATCAAAATCATTATTAAACCTACAACAAAATTTATATATCTTCATTAAAGTTTTGGTTTACGAGATTCAATGAATAATAATAATAATAATAATAATAATAATAATAATAATAATAATAATAATAAAACAAAAAAATTGACTAGAATAGTTTCCTCAGACCATCATTATATTTGATAACAATAATAATAATAATTTTAATAATAATAAAACAAAAAAAAATTGACTAGAATAGTTTCTTAAGACCATCATTATATTTGATAACAACTCTCTTAACGATATAAAACTATACAAAATCTCTTTTAACAATCAACTCATTATAACTGAATCTTATTTTTATAAACACAAACATATTCACATAAATAAATCTATTTTGTCATGTGTCAAATCGAATGACTATCACTTATGACTAGAATCAGAACAATTTTAAAAGAAAATAACCTTTATACATTAAGGCATCGGCTAGACAAATAAATCTAAAATAGTTTGTGGAATTTCTTCCGTACTCATCTCCTTCCCTTGGTTTTCTAGCTCTTCTTCCACTTCTAAAATATCACTAACAGGAGAGTAATATAACGTATTGTCCATATCCCTTTTAGGAGAATTGCCGGCACCTACAAGGAACCCTCTTTCCCTGAGTAATGTCTCTTTGTTTGGGTGAATGGGAATTCCAGTAGGTGTTCCATAAATAGCAAACTCAGGATCGGTTTCCTGTTCATCCGCTGGAATTTTCTTCGGAGGCAAAACTGGAGGTTGAATTCCCTGCAATGCTGCAGTGGAATTGGTAAATGAAGTGGGAATTCTATTTTTTCCTAATGCAAATTCAAGATTAGAATAACAAGATGCATAAGAAGCATCTCCATAGAAGGCATCTGTTGGTAGGTCTAATTGATTAGGCAGTGGAGCAAGATCTTCATAAACTGCTAAACCATCACCCATTGTAGACAAAAGGTCATTTACACTACCTTCACTTAACACTTCCTCCAACAATTCAGCATCTGAATACACACTAATATCCTCTGCCCAGAGTGGACTTGGTCCTAACTGCTGTGGGGGAACATTCTGTGAGCTTGAAACTCCGGACTTCTTTTTATCAATAGAAGCTATCATCCTTTGCTTAATATCATCAACGGACTGAGATGCTCCAGCAGCAGTCGCTGGAGAACCAGGTGATTTTATTCCAGGATTTTTCTGCTGAGGTTTGGCTTTCATAGAAACCATTTCTGAATTTGTAACAGAAGAGAAAGGTTTACCTCCACTTGGCAAACTTTTTATATGAGCAACTTGAGGAGCTTGAGATTTAGGTTGAGATTTGTGAGGAAGAAGCTCCTCATTACCCGTAACCACTGGTGCTTCAAGACCAAGAATACGATTAAATAAGCCGTAATTATTCTTTAACCTTTTAAAAGAGGAGAAAGGCCTACCTGCATCCATAGGAAGGTACTCAAAAGGACGTGGTTCTGATGTACTTTTGTCAGATGGTCTTTGCAGTTGAATAAACACCTTGACTGAATGATCAACCTAATATATATATATATATATATATATATATATATATATATATATATATATATATATATATATATATATATATATATATATATATATATATATATATATATATATATATATATATATAATATATATATATATACCTGGGGAAATAAAAAAAATGGTCAATTTCAATTCTTAAACATAAAAAAAAACAACTCAACAATCTTCTACACATCATCATCTTTAAAAACACACAACTCAAAATTTATTCTGCTTTTAATATTCTTTGCTCTTCTTTTTATCATTATCTTTTTTTGGAAATATCACACTAACTCACCAAACAAGACTCTAAGAGGTTTAGTGTCCTGAGGAACCTACAGAACTTCTCACCAGTTAATTTCTCTGTCCAGGAAGGTTGTTCATCCTTGTATGGAGTAGGCATCAGTAGGTATCGCATATCTGAGGTAGTTCTGCACATATTGCTCTACTTGAAAAAGTGGAATCTAGGGCTTTTGACTAATTAACTCTCCTGCCCTCAATAATTCTCTTCCATCTCTTTCTGGTCACTTCATTGTTAGATCATTCTCCTTACACTATCACTATTACAATGAAAGACAGCTCTTCTCAACTTTCTGTTCACATAGAGCCTCTTTTGTAAAGAACTCATGTGGCTTGTCTTTATATACATTTTATGCTTATTACAATAATACTCCACTGTTTAAGTCTGGAACACTGTTTTTCCCTATATTTCCCAATTTCTTTCAACTTGCACTTTTAAATGCTGTGTATTGGGTCATGCTGATCATTAATCTAAATAAGGAATTGGTAATTCCTAGTGATGGGACGATTAATCGTCATAGTCATATTTTTTCTCAATCATCATCGTCAATTTTCGTTGATTAACTTGCATACATTAGCTTTTAACTATCAATCTCTCTGCTTCACCTTCTATTGAGAGTAAAATTTTGTTTAGTAGTGAGGGTCAAACATACACTACAAGACAAAATCGAATTTCTCCAGAAACCGAAGAAAGGATTTTAAGAATTCTAAATTTAAGTCCTAGAATTTTGTATGTCTGTCCATTTTATCACATCTTAAAATTTTTAAAATCAATGTTCTATGAAATACTACAGGGTCTCCCACTCGGTCTCGGCCACAGATATTGCCTCATAGATGTCAAATTACTGGTTGTAAGTTAATAAAATTTGAATATGAACATCTTCATGATTCGTAAATCATTTGAAATGACGAAGAATTCCGTACTGGCTATTTCAGGCAGGATGGCGTCACTTTCTACACGTCCAACGTCAGCGTGTACGAAATTGAGTCTTTCTTTGAAGATCGGGTAATAATTATTATAATCATTATTATATATATATATATATATATATATATATATATATATATATATATATATATATATATATATATATATATATATATATATATATATATATATATATATATATATATATATATATATATATATATATATATATATAATATCGAAACTGTTGGAAAAAAGGCCTATAGGTCTACACGTAATATACAGTCAGAATTAGGGAAATTAAATTTTGGTTAAATGTCAAAATAGTATCAAAACTTCAAAAGTTACACAGTAATCTTTCTGTAAGAAAAAAAATCCTTGTTTTAGGTTGTAATCCTAATGAATGTTATATCAAGATATAAAAGGCAGAAATTGAAGACTTAAGCTTTTAATATGAAGGAAATTTTTATCGCAATTTTTAAAAAAAAATATATATTAAAAAAAAAAAAAATTTTAAGTAAGCTTTTTTTTTTTTTTTTTTAAACAGAGCCAGAGAATAATAATAATAAATTTAATTTAAAATTACTCAAAACTAACTTCCATTCGCAAGTAAAAATAATAATAATAATAAAAAAAGATTACCTGAATGTCTTTATACTTTGGTGTTTTAAAAGATATGGCCACTTGTTTGTGAACGTCTGAAGCCTGAAAATCCCCATAAGCTTCCCATTCTATATGTCCATCTTTAACTTCAGTAAAACGAATTTGAATATCCTCTGTAAAATAAGCATATAAATGCCCTGTCAATTTATTATCAGAAATATTATAACAATGTATAAAAGCTTAGTATAATAAAGAAAATAATTTACTTATGTTATTATAATAATTATTATGCAATAAATACATGGTTACCTTTAGTAACTTTATCACATAATAATATAATTTCCTTCCCTCCAGAAACGCAGCTTGTATAATCACTTAGTTTACATATGTTCAAATCTGAGGTAGCTTCTGTAAAAGAAAAGATATTTCTTAAGAACCTGAGATTATTAAAAATGAATGGGTTATGGTAGCACAAATACTTAAAGAGATAGTAAAATCTTAAAAGAACAAATTAAATGATCTCATAAAATTAGGTTCCTACTAAATTATAAAACTTAGCTGAAAATATTTTATGCTGAAATTTTAGTTTAAGTAACTCCTTCCTCATATAATACTGTATTATTAAAAGAAAAAAATTTTTTAATATATATTTTTTGCATACACAAATAGTTGTAAAAATTTCGTATTTTAAGACACTTTTTTTTACATATTACTATTATTACATTTGGGGCTTTCTTAGTTGTTTAATATGCAAAAGTAATAATGTAATAATAGTAATATGTAAAAAAAAGTGTCTTAAAATACGAAATTTTTACAACTATTTGTGTATGCAAAAATATATATTAAAAAATTTTTTTCTTTTAATAATACAGTATTATATGAGGAAGGAGTTACTTAAACTAAAATTTCAGCATAAAATATTTTCAGCTAAGTTTTATAATTTAGTAGGAACCTAATTTTATGAGATCATTTAATTTGTTCTTTTAAGATTTTACTATCTCTTTAAGTATTTGTGCTACCATAACCCATTCATTTTTAATAATCTCAGGTTCTTAAGAAATATCTTTTCTTTTACAGAAGCTACCTCAGATTTGAACATATGTAAACTAAGTGATTATACAAGCTGCGTTTCTGGAGGGAAGGAAATTATATTATTATGTGATAAAGTTACTAAAGGTAACCATGTATTTATTGCATAATAATTATTATAATAACATAAGTAAATTATTTTCTTTATTATACTAAGCTTTTATACATTGTTATAATATTTCTGATAATAAATTGACAGGGCATTTATATGCTTATTTTACAGAGGATATTCAAATTCGTTTTACTGAAGTTAAAGATGGACATATAGAATGGGAAGCTTATGGGGATTTTCAGGCTTCAGACGTTCACAAACAAGTGGCCATATCTTTTAAAACACCAAAGTATAAAGACATTCAGGTAATCTTTTTTTATTATTATTATTATTATTTTTACTTGCGAATGGAAGTTAGTTTTGAGTAATTTTAAATTAAATTTATTATTATTATTCTCTGGCTCTGTTTAAAAAAAAAAAAAAAAAAGCTTTTTTTTTTTTTTTTTTTTTTTTTTTAATATTTTTTTTTAAAAATTGCGATAAAAATTTCCTTCATATTAAAAGCTTAAGTCTTCAATTTCTGCCTTTTATATCTTGATATAACATTCATTAGGATTACAACCTAAAACAAGGATTTTTTTTCTTACAGAAAGATTACTGTGTAACTTTTGAAGTTTTGATACTATTTTGACATTTAACCAAAATTTAATTTCCCTAATTCTGACTGTATATTACGTGTAGACCTATAGGCCTTTTTTCCAACAGTTTCGATATATATATATATATATATATATATATATATATATATATATATATATATATATATATATATATATATATATATATATATATATATATATATATATATATATATATATATATATATATAAATAATGATTATAATAATTATTACCCGATCTTCAAAGAAAGACTCAATTTCGTACACGCTGACGTTGGACGTGTAGAAAGTGACGCCATCCTGCCTGAAATAGCCAGTACGGAATTCTTCGTCATTTCAAATGATTTACGAATCATGAAGATGTTCATATTCAAATTTTATTAACTTACAACCAGTAATTTGACATCTATGAGGCAATATCTGTGGCCGAGACCGAGTGGGAGACCCTGTAGTATTATAGAACATTGATTTTAAAAATTTTAAGATGTGATAAAATGGACAGACATACAAAATTCTAGGACTTAAATTTAGAATTCTTAAAATCCTTTCTTCGGTTTCTGGAGAAATTCGATTTTGTCTTGTAGTGTATGTTTGACCCTCACTACTAAACAAAATTTTACTCTCAATAGAAGGTGAAGCAGAGAGATTGATAGTTAAAAGCTAATGTATGCAAGTTAATCAACGAAAATTGACGATGATGATTGAGAAAAAATGACTATGACGATTAATCGTCCCATCACTAGGAATTACCAATTCCTTATTTAGATTAATGATCAGCATGACCCAATACACAGCATTTAAAAGTGCAAGTTGAAAGAAATTGGGAAATATAGGGAAAAACAGTGTTCCAGACTTAAACAGTGGAGTATTATTGTAATAAGCATAAAATGTATATAAAGACAAGCCACATGAGTTCTTTACAAAAGAGGCTCTATGTGAACAGAAAGTTGAGAAGAGCTGTCTTTCATTGTAATAGTGATAGTGTAAGGAGAATGATCTAACAATGAAGTGACCAGAAAGAGATGGAAGAGAATTATTGAGGGCAGGAGAGTTAATTAGTCAAAAGCCCTAGATTCCACTTTTTCAAGTAGAGCAATATGTGCAGAACTACCTCAGATATGCGATACCTACTGATGCCTACTCCATACAAGGATGAACAACCTTCCTGGACAGAGAAATTAACTGGTGAGAAGTTCTGTAGGTTCCTCAGGACACTAAACCTCTTAGAGTCTTGTTTGGTGAGTTAGTGTGATATTTCCAAAAAAAGATAATGATAAAAAGAAGAGCAAAGAATATTAAAAGCAGAATAAATTTTGAGTTGTGTGTTTTTAAAGATGATGATGTGTAGAAGATTGTTGAGTTGTTTTTTTTTATGTTTAAGAATTGAAATTGACCATTTTTTTTATTTCCCCAGGTATATATATATATAATATATATATATATATATATATATATATATATATATATATATATATATATATATATATATATATATATATATATATATATATATATATATATATATATATATATATATATATTAGGTTGATCATTCAGTCAAGGTGTTTATTCAACTGCAAAGACCATCTGACAAAAGTACATCAGAACCACGTCCTTTTGAGTACCTTCCTATGGATGCAGGTAGGCCTTTCTCCTCTTTTAAAAGGTTAAAGAATAATTACGGCTTATTTAATCGTATTCTTGGTCTTGAAGCACCAGTGGTTACGGGTAATGAGGAGCTTCTTCCTCACAAATCTCAACCTAAATCTCAAGCTCCTCAAGTTGCTCATATAAAAAGTTTGCCAAGTGGAGGTAAACCTTTCTCTTCTGTTACAAATTCAGAAATGGTTTCTATGAAAGCCAAACCTCAGCAGAAAAATCCTGGAATAAAATCACCTGGTTCTCCAGCGACTGCTGCTGGAGCATCTCAGTCCGTTGATGATATTAAGCAAAGGATGATAGCTTCTATTGATAAAAAGAAGTCCGGAGTTTCAAGCTCACAGAATGTTCCCCCACAGCAGTTAGGACCAAGTCCACTCTGGGCAGAGGATATTAGTGTGTATTCAGATGCTGAATTGTTGGAGGAAGTGTTAAGTGAAGGTAGTGTAAATGACCTTTTGTCTACAATGGGTGATGGTTTAGCAGTTTATGAAGATCTTGCTCCACTGCCTAATCAATTAGACCTACCAACAGATGCCTTCTATGGAGATGCTTCTTATGCATCTTGTTATTCTAATCTTGAATTTGCATTAGGAAAAAATAGAATTCCCACTTCATTTACCAATTCCACTGCAGCATTGCAGGGAATTCAACCTCCAGTTTTGCCTCCGAAGAAAATTCCAGCGGATGAACAGGAAACCGATCCTGAGTTTGCTATTTATGGAACACCTACTGGAATTCCCATTCACCCAAACAAAGAGACATTACTCAGGGAAAGAGGGTTCCTTGTAGGTGCCGGCAATTCTCCTAAAAGGGATATGGACAATACGTTATATTACTCTCCTGTTAGTGATATTTTAGAAGTGGAAGAAGAGCTAGAAAACCAAGGGAAGGAGATGAGTACGGAAGAAATTCCACAAACTATTTTAGATTTATTTGTCTAGCCGATGCCTTAATGTATAAAGGTTATTTTCTTTTAAAATTGTTCTGATTCTAGTCATAAGTGATAGTCATTCGATTTGACACATGACAAAATAGATTTATTTATGTGAATATGTTTGTGTTTATAAAAATAAGATTCAGTTATAATGAGTTGATTGTTAAAAGAGATTTTGTATAGTTTTATATCGTTAAGAGAGTTGTTATCAAATATAATGATGGTCTTAAGAAACTATTCTAGTCAATTTTTTTTGTTTTATTATTATTAAAATTATTATTATTATTGTTATCAAATATAATGATGGTCTGAGGAAACTATTCTAGTCAATTTTTTTGTTTTATTATTATTATTATTATTATTATTATTATTATTATTATTATTATTATTATTATTCATTGAATCTCGTAAACCAAAACTTTA
>SEYY01009697.1:17500-20808 GCA_009176605.1 Armadillidium nasatum | reverse complement strand
TCTGGAACACACTTCATTTATCTGTTTCCCCAACGTCCTTTGACTTGCACACTTTCAAGCGCCGTGTATCGGGACATGTATTGCCTCAACTCTGGTGGAAATTAGTAGCTCTCTGGCCTTTGGCCACCAGAGGATATTTATATATATATATATAGATAAACAGCATTGCTCCTTTTGAGCTTAATTTTAATCGAAAAGTATAGCAAAAAATGAATGATGTATACTCATGAATTATGAATTAAAGATCTTTATTAATAACATATTTATAAGAGAACTCGACGTTTCAACTACTAGCTGCAGTCATTATCAAGAGTGGCTGAAATCAAGATAAAAAATTAAGTACTAACAGCACACTTTGCAATAAACACAAATAGAAATTAAATAAAAATTTTTATCTTGATTTCAGCCACTTTTAATGACTGCAGATAGAGTTGAAACGTCGAATTTTATAAATATTATTAATAAAGTTAATTTAATTCATGATATATTCATTGCATTTTTGCATATATCTATATATATATTATATACTATGTATATATATATATATATATATATATATATATATATATATATATTATATATATATATATATATTATATATATATATATATATATATATATATATATATATATATATATATATATATATATAAATATATATATATATATATATATAAATATATATTATATATATATATATATATATATATATATATATAGGCCAGAGGCCTACGAATAACCACCAGAGTTGGGAAATTCTTCGAACGGGTCAAATTGAAAACCAACATGTACCCATACAAGCCATTTGAAAGTGTGTTTGTTAATTAAAGTAAGTTGGGAAAATTGATAAAGAGAATGTTCCAAACTTTACAAGCGGAGTTCATGTAAGACTAAGCATAGAGATTAAGTCTAGAGTTAGAATTGGAAAGAAAAAGGAAGAGACTGTGCAGAAAGGAGTGAGGTTGACTCACCAACAGAAAAAGATACCGAGAAAGTTAGTAAGAGCAAAATTGGTGATAAATCGAAAATCTCTACATTCCACTTTTTCAAGGAGAGCTGTGTGAATGTAATCCATGGACGAATAACCCTCTATAAAAAACAAGCAACTGGAGTGAAATGAGGAAATTTCAAAATCACCTTAGATAAACCAATCTCTTAGAAACTTGTTTAGAAAGAAAAATAATGTGATCCTTCCAAAGAAAGATTTCGAGAAAGAGATACTCAGAGAATATCTAGAACGGATAAAGGTTTAAGTTGTGTTTTCGAAGATGTCATTGTTGTGTGGAATATTATGTCGAGTAGAAAGATGGACTAACTGAGTTTTTGAGGTACTGGAAACAACTATGTTTTCTCTGCTCCATTATGAAATTCAAGAACAAAACGGGGTTAGTTTCTCCATGGCTACCCTCCTAGCAGCGATAATTAACTGACTTCAAAATGAAAGGATTAATGGAGGGTATAGTTATCGGCTTAGGAGTTGATTAGTAATGAAGTAATTAAGAGAAAAAGTCAAAATGAAAAACAGAAAAATATTTGGCGATAGAACAGACATCAGGGGAACACCACTATTAACAGATTTAAAGGATTAATGGTGGAAGTCCACAAAATTGTTATTGAACTACCGGGAAGTAAATCAGACACACGGCCAAAGAAGTTTAGAAATAAAAACTTTGTGTCATGCTCTATTGAAGTCTTTTTGATATACCTAGTGCCACAGCAAAAGATTCACAGAAAGGCCATAAAGCTGAATACCAAGAGTCAGAGAAAAGACATAGATCACTAGTGGAGTATTCCTTACGAAATACGACACTCCTTCATTACATTATTCGAAATAAATACCACTTGATATTTCTTTATTTAAATTCAACATTAATGAAAGTAAAAAATATAAGTAAAAATTCAAAGTAAAAATTAAAAAAAATATAAGAACAGAAAATGACAAAGATAGAGTTTGTAATATTCAGACAAAATTGATGTGAGTGCATGTCACTCCCTGTGCTGCGAGATTGTGTGCCAAAGTCACGTGACAGATAAAGAGGTACAAAAAATTTTGAAAGTAGAGAAGAGCTTATTAGTTTTTCCGCCATAAACTCAACCCTGTCCAAAAGACAAGCAGAGCCAGAGAAACTCGCACACACACACACACACACACACACACACACACACAACTGCCTCCCAAATATTAAAACAGTACTCTATACATGGTGTATAAGATTCTTATATAATGGGAGTAAATTTAAGAAAGTAAATTAAAGTAAATAAAAGAACATGAAAAATGACAAGCATAGAGCTTGCAATATTCACACAAAATTGATGTGAGTGCATGGCAATCCTCGTGCTGCGAGGGCGACGTTGGTGGAATGGGAAAGGTCAGTTACCTCGAACACCTGCCAATATAAGACCTATTTAGAAAAGAAGTTACGTGGCAAATATAGGGCATAAAGGGAGTTTGAAAGTAAAGGACATTTTATTAATTTTTTCCCCTCAAACTCTACCTTGTCCATATATTATATTATATATATATATATATATATATATATATATATATATATATATATATATATATATATATATAATATATATATATATATATATAATATTAATATATATATATATATATATATATATATATATATATATATATATATATATAATATATATATATATATATATATATATATATATATTATATATATATATATATTATATATTATATATATATATATATATATATATATATATATATATATATATATATATATATATATATATATATATATATATATATATATATATATATATATATATATATATAATATATATATATATATATATATATATATATATATTGCCTTGATAATCTTCACTGATTTCTCATGAAATGATTATTGCTTTCGTGGGAAGGATCATTCGGAGTGTGCAGAGCGCATAACCGAGGTGATTCTTCTGGCATGGAGGCGTAAATTCCATATTTTTCCCTTCTACTAAAACTTAAAAACTTTGGTTTAACTCTACTTGTTCTCGCGCTATTCGCCGCAGGTATGCTGCCTTCTGAGATTACCTTCATCTTCAAACTCCTGAAATTCATTCAACATATATTTCATCCCGGAATCGTGAAAAATCTATTCTTAGAAACACCAAAAAACTCTTCTCCTCCGTAAATGCAATAATGTTTCTGGTTCCTCTACCTCTCGCCCTTTCTGGCATTTTGCACAAAATGTCAACTCTTACTCTGCTTCTTCCTCTTTCACTCCTCTAGTTTCTTCTGATGGCACAACTGCATTTTTACCTTCTACTTAAGCTGAACC
>SEYY01009697.1:0-12500 GCA_009176605.1 Armadillidium nasatum | reverse complement strand
GAAAACGACTATGTTTTCTATACCCCAATTTGAAATGCGAGATAGTCAGAGGTAAGTTCCCCCAAAGTCATCCTTCTTGCTTCTATTAATTAACTGCTGTAGGGAGGGAGAGCCATTCAAATTGAAAAAGAGTAATGAAGGGGGGAGTCACTGTCATATTAGTGGATGCGAGATGAAATAATAGAGAGAAGGTCATTAATGAAAAGCAGAAAAAGTGTTGGGTATAGGATAAATCCTTGAGGAACACCACTATTAACAGATTTAAGGATGAACGGTGGTCGTCTACAACAACTGCTATAGAACGACCAAAAAGGAAATCAGAGAGAGGTATAGATTCCGAAAGAGTGAAGTTTGAAAATCAAAGCTTTGTGCCAGACTCTATAGAAATTTTCGATATGTCCAGCGCTATATATATATATATATATATATATATATATATATATATATATATATATAATATATATATATATATATATATATATATATATATATATATATATATATATATATATATATATATATATATATATATATATATATATATATATATATATATATATATATATATATATATATATATATATATATATATATATATATATATATATATATATATATATATATATATATATATATATATATATATATATATATATATATATATATATATTAGTGATCGCATACGCATTCGTATTCTCATCAAAATTAACATCCTTATCCGCACTTTTGAAAATTCAACATCCGTATCCTCCTCATCCGCATCCCATTCGCATCCGCAACGCATCCGAATCCGCAAATGAGAAAGAAATATGACATCCGATCCATCACTATATATATATATATATATATATATATATATATATATATATATATATATATATATATATATTATATATATATATATATATATATATATATATATATATATATATATATATATATATATATATATATATATATATATATATATATATATATATATATATATATATATATATATATATATATATATATATATATATATATATATATATATATGAAAACATCCGAGTGAAAGACATCCTATATTTGTAAACGAAATTTTTGAGTAATTTTGTGCGTAATTTTGGAGTACTGACACGTACAATAGACATCGGAGGAATAAAAATGACTCCAGGGAGAAAAAAAAATTTGTTTGAGTCAGGAATTTTTTTTTTTTTTTTTTTTTTTTTTTTGTCCTTTTATTCTCGGGTTTCTTTTTTTTCTTTTTTTTCTTTTTGAATTCCTTTTTTGACTTGAAGAGAAAAAGGAAAAAGGTCAAAGAGTTTGAACCACTTTAACAAAATATTTTCTATTCGATTACATTCCTTCGTTCACTGATTTCTTTTATCACCTTTTATTTTATCTATTATTATTATTATTATTATTATTATTATTATTATTATTATTATTATTATTATTATTATTATTATTATTATTATTATTATTATTATTAGAAAATGTTGTGGCTTTGGCTGTTATTTGTTTTTTGTTTTTTCATTGTTTGTTCTTGTAGTAAATTTAAAAGCTTATTTCTTATAATTATTTTCACTCGTTTAAATAATTAGTTCCAAAATTTTTGTTTAGTTTTTGGTTGTAAAAATATTTTCGTAAAGTTGGAAGCGATATTTGTTTGTCTATTAAATTAATTAACGTTGTTCATTTAAATTAATTTCAGGGATTTTTCCCATTTGTAATTTTAAATGTTTTGACTGAATATTTTTTCAATCATTTAATTTAATAGTTTGATTTCTTTTCAAATAGTTTATTTGTTTATTTATATCAAGTATTTTGGATGGCGAATGGATTTTGTAGATATGAATCAAATTAACCTTTTTCTTTCTTTATTCGTCAATTTAACTTCAAAATCTGTATATTTTCTTTAATAAAAGGACAGTTATAATTCTAAGCAATTTTTGTTTTTTTACTGATTTCATGCAATAAATAGAAGGTGGTGTATTATACTTTTTTTTTTTTTTTTTTTTTTTTTTTTAACATAATGATACATCTAATAATAAAATTTTTTTCCTTAAACGTCAGTTGCTTTTATTACAGTTGCTGAAAGTTTTAAATGCAGAACAAGCTGTTATTTTTACTCAACAGCTGTTGTTATTGTTAGATAACAATTAATTTTAAAATGCGTAAAATTTATTCCATGCTGATCGATGTAGAGGAAGGTGGACACTATGTAGTTTCGATCCTCATAAAACAGAATGTAAACATTTTGCCTGAAAAAAAGCTCTGATTGTGCAATATAAATAAATAAATAAACAAATAAACATATAAATAAATGAATAAATAAATAAATAAATAAGTAAGTAAATAAATTCCTTATTTTAGAATTTGCACTACAAGCGTTCCTAGCTTTCAAAATTTACTTATGCGATCTTCGTTATGAAGTTTCCTTGTTAATTAACTCTTCATGACTTTATTTTATAACGAAGAATGAAATAAAGTCTTCTAAGAAAGGAAGAATGTTTGAAGATGATGCAAATGTATTTCCAAATGTAGGGATTGTTATATATATATATATATATATATATATATATATATATTATATATATATATATATATATATATATATATATATATATATATAATATATATATATATATATATATATATGCCAGTAACCCAGCCCATCTTGGTGAGGAACCCAATTACTTGATCTTTTTATATTTCATTTCATCTTATCACTGAATCTTTTTCTCTTCAAATCTTCCGCAAGAATAGCACACTACTTCAACGAGGAGACTTTTCTGGCTCCTCGGTGCGCTAATAGGTCCTACTTGCGAATGCACTTCTTTGATTCCCATGGAATAATCACTGTTTTCGTGATAGGTGTTCATCGGAATTTACAAAGCGCATAACCGAGGTGATTACT
Organism: Armadillidium nasatum; assembly: GCA_009176605.1. Taxonomy (NCBI): domain Eukaryota; kingdom Metazoa; phylum Arthropoda; class Malacostraca; order Isopoda; family Armadillidiidae; genus Armadillidium; species Armadillidium nasatum. The sequence continues at coordinate 9,598 of SEYY01009697.1, read as the reverse complement.
TCAATTAAACCTAACAAACTTTGGTTTAATTTCAGTGATTACTCCAGAAATTAATGCATCTTATATTTCATTCCAGAATCGTGCAAATTCTGTTCTCCATAACACCAAAAACTCGTTTCTCTTTGTAAATGCAATAATCTTTCTATTTCCTCTTCCAAACGCTCTTTCTGACATTTTTCAAAAAATATCAACCCTAACTTTGAATCTTCCTTTATCTCTCCTCTAGAATATTGTAGCTTTGCCTTCTACTAAAGCTGAACTCTTTGTTTAAACTTTTGCCGCAAATTTAAACTTAGACGATTCAGGATATGTTCCTCCTCCTCCTTCAAGCCTTCTTAGCTCATTTAAAACTAATATAGTTATTTTTCCTAAAGATTTCATTTCTGCTTTCTCTGCGCTTAACATTTAGAAGGCGATGATATCCTTTCTGTGGTTCTCAAAATTTTTGCTTCTGAGCTTGCTCCTTGCCTTGATAAACTATTTTGACTCTATCTTCTCTTATAGTTTTCCTTTCTTTCTGGAAACATGCGCTCATTCAGCCAGTGTCGAACAAGGAGGATTCCTTTCAACCTTCTATTATAAAGGTTTTCGAATCTATACTTAACAGGAAGATTTGGAAAAACCTCAAATTTTTTAATCTTATCTCTGATCGTCAGTATAAAGAACACTCTACTGGTGATCTTCTTTCCCTTATCTCTGACTTTTGGTCCTCCGGTCTTTAATGTTTCGGTGAATCTTTTGCTGTCACGCTAGACATATCGAAAGTCTTTCGATAGAGTCTGGCATAAAGCTTTGATATTCAAACTTCCCTCCTTCGGAATCTATCTTGTTCTCTGAGACCTCTCTGATTTCTTTTCTAATCGTTATATAGCAGTTGTTGTTGACGTCCACAGATCTTTCATGAAATCTACAAATAGTGATGTTCCTCAAGGATCTGTCCTATCTCCAACTCTTTTTCTATTTTTTATTAATGACCTTTTCTCTATATTACTTCATCACCTATCCACTCCTATGCTGCTGACTCCACTCTTCATTACTCCTTTCACTATGAAACACAGCCCACTCTTTCAAGATCGGTTAATTGATGAAAGAAGGGTGGCCTTGGAGCAACTGACCTGTGATCTTTCCCATATTTCAAATCGAAAAGGAGAAAATATAGTATTTTTCAATGCCTCGAAAATTCAATTCCATTGCTTCTGTTCTCAACTCAACCTTCCATACAACTATGACATCTTCTTTGAAAACACTCTGCTCAAACTTTCATCGGTCCTCAATATTCTTGGTGTTTCTTTTTCTTGTGACCTTTCTTGGAAAGATCACATTACTTCTGTTTCTAAACAAGCTTCTAAGAGATTGGGTGTTCTGAGGAGCCTTCATGATTTCTTTTCATCACCCCAGCTGCTTGCTGAGTATGGGATTATGGTTCGTCCCTGTAAGTAATACCTTTCACACATCTGGGGTGGTTCCACACGAACCGCTGTTCTCGAAAAGGTGGAGTCTTGAGTTTTTCTTACTAATTCTCTCCAATCTCTTTCTGCCCATCGAATTGTACATCACTCTCTATACTTTCGCTATTACAACGAACACTGCCCTTCTAATCACTCACATCGCATATCTCCTATACTGAAAAAGGCTCGTACGACAAGACTTTCTACGCAGTCTCATCTTTTTTCTGTCTTTCTCTTTGACTCAGCTTTACACATACTTTACTGGTAAAGTCTGGATGACACTCCTTTATCTGTTCTCTCAACTTCCTTTGACTTCCACACTTTTTAGCGCCATGTCGGCTATTGATGACCAGTTTTCCGGAATTTCTCCAACTCTAACGGAAATCGGTAGGCCTCTGGCCTTTGCCCACCAGAGTATATATATATATATATATATATATATATATATATAATATATAATATATATATATATATATATATATATATATATGTTTAAAGATTGCATCATAGAACTCTTCATAGGTGACCAAACACAGATATGGACGCAAGGAATCTTTGGAAGTAAAGTAAAGAAAATTCAAAATTAAAATAATTGGAGGAATTAAAATGCAATGGTGTGAAAACAAATTCGATCGAACCATGAAATCTGAAGAGAGAAAGGTATAGATAAAATAAAGAATATATAATATATATATTATATATATATATATATATATATATATATATATATATTATATTATATATATATATATATATATATATATATATATATATATATAATATCTATATATATATATATATATATATATATATATATATATATATTATATATATAATATTATATATATATATATATATATATATATATATATATATATATATATATATATATATATATATTATATATATATATATATATATATATATATATATATATATATATATATAATATATATAATATATATATATATATATTATATATATATATATATATATATATATATATATATATATATATATATATATATATATATATATATATATATATATATATGTACGTGTAAAAAATTTTGATAGAAATACTTCAAAGGAATGGCAAGATATAAGAATAAAAAAGAAGAAAGTAAACTCAGTTGGAGTTTCATGAATTTAGATTTGAAATCTAACAAATTTTTGGATTCAAAAACATATTTAAATTTCCAAAAATTCAATTTTTTTTTCTTAAAAATTGATTTATTATTCAAAAAATCAGACTTCTGTTAGACGATCTTCGAATTGTTGAAAAGGTTTTTTATGAACAAACAGGGAGATATATTATTTTTGCTGAGTTAAGCTAACTTTTGAAATTTATAATATAAATAAAATAATATGTAATATAAATAAATAATGAATCAAATAAAACTTCTTATTGACAGGAAGATGAGATTTGTCTTCGATTAAACGAATGATAATAGTGATATTACTTATTCAGAAAACAACCACCTGATGACTCATTCTTTCTTGAAGATTGATTGAACTTTTAATATCTTTTTTAGTTTTATTTCTGGAAGTGTCATCCCACATATTAGTCAATGAAAAATTGTTTTATGTACTTATTCGTCGGAAAAGTCACACAATACTTGTAGTTCCTTAAAGAAATTAGTAAAAAAAAAAAAAACACTCCACATAATCGGCAATTTTGTTATTTAATACAATCCGAAGATAATTAATTCATTTCTCGAAGATTACAATAAACAAACTTATGCACATAGCGACACAGCTAGACAATGTAAAGAGGACTCCACCTCTTTGTGATTTCGCTTTCCAAAGCACAGAGAAATCTTGGAACAGTTTCTGTAATAATTAGAAACCAAAGAAGAGATTTGGTATTCCTCTTCTTCAACTACATGATTGTGTGTTTCAGTGTATAGGAGGAACCAACGACATTCAAGCAATGCGAATATTGGTACAAAACTGCTGCGATAAATTTAGCAATAAAAACTTGGAAAAATTTTCCACGTTACTTGAGTTCGAACTTAATGTAATGTGCAGCGCTTTCAATATTTGAGACATTATTCTAAAATCTTTATTACATTTTACATCTTACGTCCTCTTCCTCCATCTACTTCAATCATGCTACAGTTTTTCATATATTTAACTTTTAAGACAATTAATATATTCGTAAATAATTCTTTGCTAAGTTCATCAACATCTTTTAGTCTTCCTCATACTCTACCTCTACGATCTCGTAGATCAACTTCCTCCTTTCCAGTCATTGCCAACTTTCCCAGTCATTGTCAACTTTTTCATTGCCAAGATGCCTCCACTGTCTCAGTCTGGTTAAATTTATCTTGTATGGTGGGTCTTAATACTCCAAGCATATAAACATTCCCTATTTCACTCTTTCATTTCAAAATCTTTCTCCTTTAGTTTTCATAGCTAAAGCTTCTAAAATCTTCAGCTCTATCGCTTGTATCCTACCAACTTTCTCAAAGCAAAGCTTAAGGTCTATGAGACTTCTGTTTCTTTGGTAACTTAGGTAAATCTTTTTTTCAAATCCTTTCATATATTCAAGTCAGATGATCTATTATGAATACTTCTCTGGATTTTTAACAAAAACATGCTCCTTTCCTTTCCTTTATATATAAAGAGTATAACTTAATGTCTGTGGCACTACTCCTTATTTCAAAACACATTTAGAGGTTTAAGTTCTATACTTGCAATTTCTCCCTTATGCCCCTGACCTATTCTATTGAAATACTACCCATCACTGATGTTTTTCTATATTTTACTTTACCTAATGCCTCCATGTTTTTTCCGGATTATAAAATCATGCTCTCCTTCTTTAACCACTCAACCACCTCCCATATATTCCCATACTCATTTTAAGTTCCTTCACTTTAACATTCGAAACTTCTGAAAAATTACCTTTCATTTTATTCATTTATTGTCTTCTCTGGTTGGCAATGGTCAGAGGCTTTCCAAAAATCCTATAAAGTTGTAGAAAATTCCCGAAAAAAACCCAGATGAATGGCCATTTGCCTTTACATAAATCTCCCTTCTTCATCTTTACTACCTGTATTAGTCTCAGATATTTTTTTTGTTTTTGATATATATATTATATATATATATATATATATATATATATATATATATATATATATATATATATATATATATATATATATATATAATATATATATATATATATATATATATATATATATATATATATATATATATATATATATATATATATATATATATATATATTTATATATATATATATATATATATATATATATATATATATATATATATATATATATATATTATATATATATATATATATATATATATATATATATATATATATATATTATATATATATATATATATATATATATATATATATTTTATAGTTTCCAATTACATCTTTTCCCACTTTTCAATCCATTCTTCCCACTGCATTCTCTTTTGCTACCATTTTCATCCTTTCTTGAATATTCTACATATTCGTTGTCCGATTCAATGTTCGACAATAGTAATATTACTTATTCAACAATTGCCAACCTTGTAACACCGTTCTTTCTAGAAGATTAACTGTTAATATCTGTTCTTTATTTTTCAAGATGTCTTCCCACTAATTAATTCGCGGAAAAAAAATATCATGTACTTATTCTTCGAAACGTTACATAGTAGATTTTATTCAGTTTTAAACCATTTATTCTTATTGTTTTTTCTCTAAACGCTTTCTTCATTTTCACATTTCGTCATATATGCCATTTACATTCCTTCCCACTTATTTTATTCCAAACTCTTTATTACTATCTGTATATTCAAACACATATCATGGCTTTCCATTTCTTCAGTCTTCTCATTTAACTTTTTCAAATGTACCTTTATCATCCTTTCTCCCTTAATGTCTGCCGTTTAATGACGCTTTCTTTCTCTCTCGTGTATATAAAGAAATAGCTTTCACTCTCAAGGTCGTCATCATTAATCTTTTATCTAAGTCTAACAATGACTCCCGATAACAACTTCACATTTTTAATATTCTTTCTCCGTGGATATTACTGTAAATATCTGATTAAATTCTCTTGCATTTCTCTTCATCTTAAAAGTTATATATACCTATGAGAAATTTTGAGCTGAAAAGACTAATTTATAAATCATCCTTCATAAAATAAAATTCTAATAAAATTTCACTTTCAAATTCTTCCTTTTCCTAACTCTATATCAGAATAAACTTAAATAAACCTTAAAGAAGTTCTATATTTTTATTTCGCGCACAAAAATTGCGATTATCTTTAATTAATTATAAATATTCTTACCTCAGCTTTCCCATTGTCTCAGTAATAAGAACTTATTTATTACTTACGTTTAAAGGCAATTAGGATGTGAAAATGGATGCATTACTCGGCTTTTCTAGAGGTCAGGTAGTTGTGCAAGTTTAGGAAGTACACCATTATTAATAGCAGTCATATTAAATAACACTTCATACCAAAGATTCACTACGGTTATTTGTTTTCACAAAGTATTGTAAAATCTATTAATTAATAAAAGAGTCAATAAAAAAATGAATGCCAGAGATAGTCAAAAAACTAATAAGCATTGGGTTCAAACAATACAGAGTTACTGAAACAAAGTGATCGCAAGAATTCAGTCGACCTTGAAGATCCTTTTTAATATAAAAATTAAATGTTTGGATGGAGCATAAAAAAATCGGCATCAACGAGCAAGCTATAATAGAATACTTTAATCACAAACACCAAAGCAATAGTAGGGAAAATCGTTACCGCAATCTATATCGACTCATCCCAGCTATCAAAAAAGAATTTATAATATTTTGGGCGATCATATCTTTGTATGCTACTGATCCCCAAATTACTATAAAGAGCTGGGTTAATTGAAGCAAGATTGAACATTTTAAACTGATCAGGCATATCCTATGGTTCATGTGATACTTCCCAATAATTGTGATATGTATCAAAAAAAAAAAAAAAAAAAAAAAAAAAAAAACCAGCACACAGCCAAAACAACCAAATTTTAGTTTGAGGAATATCAGGGAGATGCATCTTCAGCGTTTTCCCTGGCAAGTTCAATCACCTTGAATACCATAAAACCGCAATAGGAAATTTTAAAAAACTGAGAGGGAAGTGAATTCTCTTTTCCAGCATCTCTAAAGCATTTAGCAGATAGCTAGCTATAATATGCTGTGAGTGGTGCAACTTTCAGCTTTTCCAAAGCTGTGTGAGTGTACCTCTTAAATGATTAAAGTGATATTAAAGGCCAATATTTTCAATAATATATATATATATATATATATATATATATATATAATATATAATATAATATAATATATATATATATATATATATATATATATATATATATATATATATATATTATATATATATATATAATATATATATATATATATATATATATATATATAATATATATATAATATATTCGAAAAGACATGCCTTTAACTAACCCAGCCTTCTAGAGGATTAGAGAGAATTGTGGCATCTACGACATCTTAGTTAATCATTCCAGTTTGGAAACACAGACTAGCCAATAACTCGACCTATATATATTAAAGTCTTTGTTTACCCATAGAAATGAGACTTTAATAGCCCCATCTTTGAATAATAACAGCTGACCCTTTGAATTATAGTATTTTTGAATAATTACCTCTTATTACCTCTTGCGTTGCTTCTACGCTAACTATTCCTGGAGTGACTGCTTTGTCTCTGAAGACGCTTCGGTCTCTGCCGATAAGGTGGGTGCCGTAATCGTTGATGGGATGAGCAGGTTCATTCCTTCTTCAACTAAATCTTTCTCTCCTCAAAATCCATGGTTCGATTGTGCTTTCTCGTGCCATTCAGGCTAGAGACATGGCGTATCGAGAGTGGAAAAATTCTCCTTCTCCTATCACTCTAGCTAATTCTTCATTCTGCTCGGAATCGTTGCATTGATATTCTTCGACGAGTAAAGCAGACTTTCACCAAACAGAAGGTGTGCTGAGCTCCAAAATTCTCCTACTGAAAAATCTTTCTGGCATCTTGACAAAAACAACTCCAACAATTTCTGTAAATCTTTCTTTCCTCTTATTCGCTCTGATGGTTCTGTTGCTAACACTCCAACTGAAAAGGCTAATCTCTTCGGCCTCCTATTCTCCTCTAATTCTACCCTGGACGACTCCGGCAATCCTCCTCCTACTTCTTCTCCCCTCAGATGTCCCATTCTTTTGCCTGTTATTTCATTTGACCATGTGAAGGGGCTTCTGAAGTCTATGAACGTTAGGAAGGCTAGCGGTTTGATGGCATTCCCCCGAGTTTTAAGGGAGTGCGCCTCTGAGCTGGCTCCGTCCCTCGTTCAACTTTTCTCTCTATGCCTCAGTACTTTCCCTCAGTGTTGGAAGTGCGCATTAGTCCAACTATTCCGAAGAAAGGTAGCCGCTCTGATCCTTCCAACTATGCCCTATGGTCACTTGTATTCTGTCTAAGATTTTGAAACTCTTCTCAACTCTCACTTCTGACCATATGGAATCTCATTCCCTTCTTCTGATCATCAGTATGGCTTTCGACGTTCGAGTTCTACTGGTGATATATTTCCTATCTCACAGATTTATGGTCTTCTGCCCTTAGGGACCATGGAGACTTTGGGTGGCTCTTAACATATCTAAGGTTTGCCGGGTATGGCATGCGTCACTGTTCAAGCTCCCCTTTTGGGTTTTTTTCTTTTGCTTACTTATGTCTATTTTCTTTCTAATCGTTCCATTCACTGTTGTTGAGGGCGACTTCTCTTCCTTTCCTGTCAAATGGTGTCCTCAGGCTCTGTCTTGTCTCTACTTATTCACTTTCCATTAATGATCTTCTCAACTGTTCTCTAATCCTATACATTATGTGCCGATGACTCAACCTCCAAATCTTCTAACTCATTTCAAATCTGCTCCTTCCTTTGCATCTAGAGTTGCTTCTCGTTTTCATCTTTCCGATTCCATTCTTGCAGATCTGGATAGAATTTCCCAGTGGGGTCGTCTCAACCTTGTGAAATTCAACTCTTTAAAACTTATTCTAGAAATCTCCCTTCAAAGACACCTCCTAACTTTTCTATTTCTTTCGATGGTTCTCATCTCTCCTGTTGACAATATAAACGCCTTGGCCTTTAAACAAAAAAAGTTTAGACTCAGAATTTTTCTTCCTCGCAGTTACTCCAATTATACAAGGGTCTCATCCGCCCTTGTATAAGTACTGCTCTCATATCTGGGGTGGCTCAGGTTTCACCCGTCTTTTGGATAGGGTTGAGTCAAAGGCTAAAAGACATAAACTGTCCCGCTCTTTCTAATTCCCTTGAGTCTTTTCTTTGCGACGTGATGTTGGTGCCTTGTCTCTTTTCTATAGGTACTACAGCGGCAAATGCTCGAAGGAACTATCCACCCGTATACCTCCACCTTTACGGCATCCTCGAAACACAAGGGGTGCAATGTCCGCGCATCAATTTGGCGTGGACATAGGCAACTCCAGTTGTCGCGATGCGTCTTCTTTCCTGCCACCTCTGTTTGTGGAACTCTCTTCATCTTCTGTATTTCCTCCGCATTTAATCTCAATTTCATTAAAACCCGCGTCTGCGCCCACCTAAGGAATTTGCGTTAGGTGGGTACTGTATGGGTGGCTTTTTTTTTTTGGATTTTGTTGCTCTTTTAGTTTCATTTTTATTCTTTTAACACCCCCTTGAATAGGGCTTTGCCCGTGAGTGGTGGTGATGTGTAAAAAAAAAAAAAAAAAAAAAAAAAAAAAAAAAAAAAAAAAAAATTTAAATAGTTCATACGTTTGCTTTGCCTATAGCATTTTAAGTTTTACATGTATTTATTTTCTGTTCATGTTTCGTATATGTAAGTCTGAGTATGTTTATAAATTTATGTATATTTTTTCCATTTTACTAACTGTTTCGATTTTTTTTTACTTTAACCAGTGCAATAATAAAAGTAATGTCATGTGTCGCATTAATTATAAAAATTTGGCTATTTTTTGTTCTTGAGGAGGAGAAAAAAAGTTTCTCGAAATGGATAAGCTGTAATAAATCATGCAGATCTTTGTTTCTCATTTTTATATAAATTAAATTCCATTATATATTATATATATATATATATATATTATATA
>SEYY01009696.1:0-35790 GCA_009176605.1 Armadillidium nasatum | reverse complement strand
TCGTAACTCAAAATAAAAATAGTCGATTAATCCAAAGGTTTAAACAATATAAAATCCTTTACGAATTAAAAAGCCTGAAATCCAAATCAAAATGGTCGGAAAATTTTAAATTCCTTCGTAGTTAGGAAAGAATCGACTTAACTCTTATTCAAAAATTCATGAATTACTGATTAATTACAAGTATTGTCAAATATAAATAATATAGACGAAAAAAAACAAAATAATCTAAATTAGACAAATTATTAAGAAACAATAGGGTCATCCATGTCACTTCAAACCGGCAAAAACCCTGACCCCTTTCGATTTGTTATAAAAAGGCACACTAACAGATCTTGTTGAGAAAATATGAATGGCGTTTTTTGCAGGTCTCTAGCTCATACGGCTCAGAAGATATGACCTTTGAAAACTTTGGTCAAAAATGTCAATTTTCAGAGAGTAGTCGAGGTCAAAATACATATCTCGGCTTCTATGGCACTTAGAAGCATCGTGTAAAGACCATTTAAAAGATCTTGAATAGCGGTACAACATTTATTTAGATGATTTTGACCTCGGAGGTCAAATAAAAAATTTGAATTGGTGACCTTGACCTTGACTTTGAAAAAAAACTAATCTTCGATTTTTTTCAAACTTTGCTGAATTATTGTTATATATGTATATTTTAATTTTTTTAATGAATTATTTTTGGTTTTGGCTTGGTTTAGAAAATATAAGCAATTATTAAGTAAAATATCACATTTTTCATTTTTTGCGATTTTTATCTCATTCAATGTATAGTTCCAACATTTCCATTTTCTTTTTTCTCTCTATAATATTATATATATATATATATATATATATATATATATTATATATATATATATATATATAATATATATATATATATATAAATGGGGCTGGCTGCTGCGAGTATATTTTTCTCGTTTCAGATTGCATGGAGTATTCTCTGAGGAATATAGTCTTACCTGCTTGTTGCTTTGCTGTTATGCTGTTTGATTTTGACTGTGCTTGGGATCCACAATATTAATGTGCATGTGCCATGTCTAGACTGGAGAGTGTGAAGGGAGATTGATATTAACATGTTTATTTGTTTAGATACGTTAATGTTATTCTTCTATGTTAAATTTATTTTTATTATTATTATTATTTATTGAGTGCACTTGTGCTAATGAAAAGTCTTATGAGCTATTGTTCCCATTTCGGGCAATAATTAAAAACAGTTTATTCTTATTCAAACAGGTTTGTTTAATTCTCAAGAAGGCATATACCCTCTCAAGAGTTAGGTTATATTCTTTGTGTTTTTATTATTATTATTATTAATTCACAGTACACAGAATAGCCTCTTTATATACACAAAATAAAGAGAAAAAAAGAGTAATGGTTTAAAACAACCAAAGATTTGAAAGTGGAAAACGTTTTACTGTGAAATTATCACACTACTGACATATTTTCTTTTCCCGAAGTGAATATTAATATTAAATTTTATAAAAAAAAAAATATAATGATAATCTCAAAAACCATTAAGGTCTCTTATCTATATTTTCTACCTGATAGGTATAGAGATTATAACTCCAGATTAGCACTAGGCAATAAGGCCCTAGACCGGCACCTGTGAGAATTATAAATAATTACCCCAGCGCCTCACCTCAGTTTAAATGACCTAAATAATATATAATGAATTAATAATAATAATAAAAAACACAAAGAATATAACCTACTCTTGAAAGGGTAATATGCCTTCTTGAGAATAACAACCTGTTTGAATAAGAATAACCTGTTTTTAATTATTGCCCGAAATGGGAACAATAGCTCATAAGACTTTTCATTAGCACAAGTGCAACTCAATAAATAATAATAATAAAAATAAATTTAACATAGAAGAATACATTAACGTATCTAAACAAATAAACATGTTAACATCAATCACCCTTCACGCTCTCCAGTCTAGGACATGGCACATGCTTATTAATATTGTGGATCCCAAGCACAGTCAAAATCAAAACAGCATAACAGCAAAGCAACAAGCAGGTAAGACTATATTCCTCAGAGAATACGAGAAAAATATACTCGGCAGCAGCCAGCCCCTTACAATATAATATATATATATATATATATATATATATATATATATATATATATATATATATATATATATATTATATATATATATATATATATATATATGAGAGAGAAAGAGAAATGAAAATGTTGGAACTATACATTGAATGAGATAAAAATTGCAAAAAGTGAAAAATGTGATATTTGTACTTATTAAATTGCTTATATTTTCTAAACCAAGCCAAAACCAAAAATAATTCATTAAAAAATTAAAATATACATATATAACAATAATTCAGCAAAGTTTGAAAAAAATCGAAGATGAGGTTTTTTTTCAAGGTCAAGGTCAAGGTCACCAATAGGTCAAATTTTTTATTTGACCTCCGAGGTCAAAATCATCTAAATAAATGTTGTACCGCTATTCAAGATCTTTTAAATGGTCTTTACACGATGCTTCTAAGTGCCATAGAAGCCGAGATATTGTATTTTGACCTCGGACTACTCTCTGAAAATTGACATTTTTGACCAAAGTTTCAAAGGTCATATCTTCTGAACCGTATGAGCTAGAGACCTGCAATAAACGCCATTCATATTTTCTCAACAAGATCTGTTAGTGTGCCATTTTTCATAAAAATCGAAAGGGGTCACGGAAAAAATTGCCAAATTTCGGTTGAAGTGACGTGGAATGACCCAATAACCAATTATCGCAATTTATTTAACATAAATTATCTATTGCTTATTTACATATGTAATTAATAAATTTGAACAAATCATAAACTTGAATGTTTTCTATTAAAATTCTCGAACAGTTTTTATTTTATTCTTCAAATACAGATTAATTTCCAACTAATTCTTAATCTTTTAAATGTAAATATCAAAAGTACAGTATGGACTTCGTTTTTTATTTATTTATCTCTTTTGAGAGTGCCTCACTTTATTCAGAAATTACTAATATTAATTTATTTTCTAAAGTTATAATAACATACAGCGTATGCTTCAAGTTATTTACTGTAATAGTATACAGCGTATGCTTCAACTATTTCTTTTTATAACGTACAGCGTATGCTTTAGTTATATAGTGCAATAATATACAATGTATGTTTCAGCTATTTCTTTTTATCACGTACAGCGTATGCTTTAGTTATATATTTAATTATATCGATTATTTTGCTAAATTACTACTGTTATAATATAAATAACTTAGTGATAAGAACTGTACTTAAATCAATACGATTATATATAACTACATATATATATATAGTTTTCAATATTTACTAGTTTTCTTAATTTATATTTTCCGGTTAATTAATATGTTTTCTTTTTATGTGCAATTATATAATCTTTTCGTAATAAGTTCAAGTAATCAGAAAGTGACTTCCTAATGTCGAGTCTGAACACAGAATGAAAAACTGCTTCGATTGCCTCTGATCCAAAATTTGGCAACCACCAATAGGTGCTATTTTGATTCTTAAGCTGGTACTATAATTAGATTTCGTATCATTTTCCCTCATCGATAGTACAAATTCCCCGTTTTCCCACGGCCTTCTAGCAACACTTCTAGATTATTCCTTTTGTTTACATTTTCCAAATTTCAGCCGCCATTTGCCTTTTATTTCCTTTTTGTATTTTCTTTATTATTTATTTTCATTACTTTTAAAAGTGTTTTTTCTTTTTATAGTTCTTTCTTCATATTCTCGAACTGTTAAGCTGTATATATTATTTTCTCAATGAAAGATATTTTTTGGGGTTCATTTATATGATTTCCTAATTTGCGACCTATTTTAGGTTTACCTTAGGGTTGATCTGCAATTTTTTCATTGTGTTGTTCTTGAATTTAGTTCCACTTTTTAAAGTAAATAGCATTTGGTGTGCTTTTATTTATCATATATTTATTTAATTTCCTTATTTCTTAATTAATTTAGCATAAAAATACCGTCACCACTTAAAATGAAGGTAGGGCCCTACAACACCGGGGTGATTGCGTAATTTCCTCCTCTACTTCATACGAGGATTCTTCTGTTATGGGAGGTAATTTTCTGTGAATACTATACTCTCTTTCGTCATAAACGTCCTCCTCTAACCACTCTTGTTCCTCAATGAAGAAAGATTGTTGAGATATTCGGGACTCATCATTACCTACAGTAGTCGTAGGGGCTATCATCAGGGATGAATTCATCCCATTCTAAGTCTGGGATAGAATTTCTCTGTGGACTTTGTTGAAACATTAATTGTAAAATTGGGTCATCTGTTAATTCTGCAGCATCCCATCGACACATTCTCATTTTCAAACCCCAAAAAGTTAAATTTTTTATTCTCGGGATTTTTTCCTGATGTAGTTTCTGTGGATTTTCCAAAGAGATTGGAACAACGGCCCTCACTGAAAGCGGTTGAAAATACGCTGTGACACAAGTCAGACGCAGTGGAAAAAGAAAATTCAGGAGAAGGCGAAAATATTTCTGAAGAATTGTTTAAAGAAATTGAAATAATAGGTGAGATATTAGAAAGAATAATCTTCTGGCTTAAGTCAGTGGGACCTTGAGGTTCTGTTGATTCTAGCTTTGTTTGTAGGATTTATGTCTCCGATAGGAGTACCTTCAGTAATGTTTTGTAATTGTTTTATTTCATGTAATATTTGTGTTGTTATATGTGAGCGGGGTTGACCAATGTCTGTATCTTCAAAACCCTAGAAATTCTATCTCCTCACTTTCTTCACTACTCATGGATTCTTTATCATCCATTTCATCGGCTTCTTCATTAACTTTCGATTCAGTCTCCTCTAGGTTACTCTCTGAAAGTTCCTTAATATTATATTTAATCTCGTCATTCTCGTCTTTTTCCTTAAAAACAGGATGTTTCCGCAAATAACTAGGAATTTCAATCCATTTTCTAAGATGAGAATGATGAATTCTTTCTTCCCGAGCATTAGGATTAGTTAATCGTCTAATTAAATATGTAATTTTATTTTCATTAACAGCAGTGACAACAAATGGGCCTTCCCATCTAATTAGAAACTTATTAGACACATGATCCTTTAAAAATCTTCTTTTTAGCAACCTTCTGTCCAATTTTATATGTACGAAAATTGGCAGTACCTTCTTCCCAATATTGAGGAAATGAATGAATTGGTTCTGTATGTGACTCTTGTAATAAAAAATCTGAAAGGGATTTCTTTATGGCGCTATGCCAAGTGTGATTATAAATTATTATGGATGTGGATAATTCTTCATCCCAATTAGTATCATTCTCCGAAACTAAACACTTTAATGTTTGAATTAGGACTTCTATTGAATCTCTAACAATATTCCATTACTAGATGGATGCAACGGAGACGTTCTAACATGTTTAATATTAAATTGTTCTAAAATACCCTTGAATGATTCTGAAATGAATTCTGTTCCATTGTCTGTAAGTAATCTATTGGGAATTTTACGTAACAGTGGTAAAATTCTTTCTTTAAGAACTTTTGCTACAGTGGAACTCTGTTTATTTGAAATAGGTATTACACTAGCCCACTTAGAACAATGATCAATGAATACTGCGGCATATTTATTACCTGAATCTGTGATGGGGAACTGTAGCAAATCCATAGCACAAAGATCAAAAGGACTTCTAGCAACAATTTTTAAAGTTGGAGGAATAATATTACTTGAATGAGTTTTTAATTTTTGACAACTAGGGCAACATCTGACAACATCCGACACAACTTGATTAGTGCGTGGATGCCAAAAATATTTATAAATTAAATTTTGTAATTTATTGCGCCCTGGATGTGCTACATCCCAGTGTAATTGTAATGTAATGGAAATAAAAAAATTGAATGATATGACATATTGTTTATGATCCCGATACCGATACAATACATCATCCTCAACCGATAAATCCCTCAGGTGAGATTTAAACATTAATTAAATTCTTAGGCCACATGTTACTAGGAGTATTCATTGACACATGGTGTTTCAGGGTTTTTATTATACGATCTGTGTTCTGATCTTGGATAATATCCAACTCATTTATATTATGATATGATACCTCAACGTCAGCATAAACAGGAGTAACCATGTTTATGTTGATGATGACTTCATTATGGTTACTTTGCATTACCGGAATAGGTTCTAGATAATTATAGTGAATTCCTCCAAGACACTTGAGTCGACATATACGATCAGTGAATTGGGACCCGTAAATTATTGGCCTCTCATCTTCATAATACACTTCCACTCGGATCTTAAATACATTACAGAAAGCGTCAATAACCTCAGGTATAGGAAATTGTCTACTATTTCTCATTAATCTCAATTTTTTCCTAATATTCCTTTCTTGAAGTTTATACTTTCCCTGATTTTTAATAAGTTCGTCAACCACTGATACTCTCACTTCTCCATGATTCTCCACAGATCCATACAAGAATAATGAAAAACATTTAAATAGGGCATCTCCACCCCCTGGGACGTCAACAATATCAAATCCTACAGGGATGAATTCTATGGATTTCGGATTAAATTCAACTGAATCCTCCATGCGATACAAAAGGCACGGGAGATCTAGATAAAGTATCTGCAACAATGTTACTCTTCCCTGTAATATGTCGGATTTCAAAGTTGTATTCGTTAAGTTCTTCCCATGTACGGGCTACACGTCCATCTACCATACTCATATTTTGTAAGTATATCAAGGGGTTGATGGTCTGTATATATTACAAACTTAACACCCTTCAAGAAAGCTTTAAGAGATTTCACTGCCCACCGCAATGCAGTAAGTTCTTTGTCAATTGTGCTATAATTCTTCTGCGCCCACTAAAGGTCATAGATATATAAGCAATAGGTTTTTGGATTCCTTTCTGTTTCTGAGACAAACAAGCGCCAGCCCCAATATTAGAAGCATCCACATGAAGTTCTAGTGGTGAAGCGTCTGGGGAGTAATCGGAAAACCCAACAAGGTAGGGTTCACTAAGGCTTCTTTAAGAGATTCAAAAGATTTCTGGGACTCATCTGTCCAGATTACAGTTTTTCCTCCTGTCTGTGCGGATAAGGGTTTGGCAATTTGCAAACAATTGGGAATATGTCGCCGATAAAAATTTACCATTCCCAAAAATTGTCTTAGGTTTTTGACAGTCTTTGGCACAGGAAACTCAAGTGCTCCTTTCAAATTTTTGGCTAAAGGTTTGATTCCCTTTTCAGAGATATTATGTCCAAGAAACTCTACCTCTTCACGACAAAGACATGTTTTCTTCAGTTTTAATTTATACCTGTTAGCTTCTAAAGCTTCTAAGACTTTCTCCAGCATTTCCAGATGATCCTCAAAATTCTTCCCTAGTATGATAATGTCATCTAAATAAACCATGACTCTGTTCCAAGGAAGTCCAGCAAGGGCAATCATCATTCCACGCTGGAATGTTGCGGGTCTGTTTTTTACACCAAATGGCATTTTCAGATACTCATATTGCCCGAATGGTGTTCGAAAAAGGCTGTTTTCTCAATACTATCAGGGTCCATAGCCACCTGATAATATCCTTTAATGAGATCTATCGTCGTGAAGAATTTGTTTCCATGCATGTTATAGATCATATCGATGAGATTCGGCAAAGGAAATGAATCACCTTTAGTGACACTATTTAGTTTACGATAGTCAATACACAGTCTTCAGAGACCCATCAGGTTTTCTGACTGGCACGACGGGAGCTGAATACGGCGACTTACTAGGCCTGATAATTCCACCTTCTAAAAGATCTGCACACTCCTTTTTCAATTTCCTGCGCCAACGGTCCTTGAAAATGTTGGACAGGAATTCGTACTGGTTTATCTGTTTCTAATTCTATAGTGTGGGTGATATTCTGTGCTAAACCCACATCATTATCACCAGTACTTAATACATGTGGATGTTTCAACAAGACTAATTAATTTCTCTTGTTGATCAATGGACAAAGGTAAAGTATGAATTTCAAATTCGTTGTTCAATTTCTCTACAGTCCAGTACTCGGTTGGTTCGATTGAATATAAATCAGAGACTCCTTGATTTACTATGATTTGGTTCAAACTGTGAAAACCTTCAATAGTACCGATGACTGTGTTCTTTTTTAAACACTGTTCTTTGTCTGAGGGGTTTAAAACTGCAATACATATTTCATTACAACTAATGTCTATTATGCCAGAAGCTATATTTAAATAAGAGTGATCTATTCCAGTGAATTCGACAGTTTTATTATGAACATGATTTTTGGGAAATTCAGGGATAGTGATAGCAATAATTTGACATGTATTGGGAGGAATGATAGTTAACTTAGGAATTATACAACTATAAAAAGGAATAGTTAAACTAATATCTCTTCCCACACTTGTTAGAGTGTTATTGGTACCTATGTAATAATTCTCTGTGGAGTTAAATCAGGGATCAAGTTCATTATCTTTAAGAGCTACTGCACCTAAAATAAGATTATAAGTCATTAACTTCAAGTGGGAACAACAAAAAACTTAATCGGTTTAGTGGTGAAGCCATTATCAAAAATTATGGGTGCTTCTATATGTAAAATTTTATGGGGATTGGCTTATTTTGACCAAAACCTCGAATAGCAGTAATTTCTGTGGAGGGTTTATTTTCTATATGTCGTAATAATAGTAAATTCCCTTTACTAATTAAACTTACCCCAGCACCAGTGTCTATCATACAATCCAGAAATGTCCCACCTGAGTTAAGCGAAACATTTATTATCAATGGATTAACATCAGCCTGACACAAGTTACAAACAATCTCCGGGTTGCTTTTAAAATTACATTGTTTATTATTACACCGATGTTCTCTAAGTTCAGTCCAACTATTCTGTTCATTCTGAGTACCGAGTCCAAATACCATATCGGAGTCCGAATTATTTACTGGAGCCATAGGAATATCTGGAGGTACAAGATTCCCCACAGTGTGGCTCTTCACTGTGGAGTAGGAAAGTTTCCCGAATCTCTAGCACATTGACCTTTTTCATGGGAATCACCACACATTCGACAATCCTCTATGTTTAATTTTTTTGGTTTAGCTCCCTTGAGCTATCCAAGGGTTACTTGAATTCTCGAATGTGCGGCCTTCTTGATGGTGAATTCTTTGTGGTAAAGGGGACTGATTCTGATTTTGATTAGGACTAGCCTACCAAGTTGATTTCCTTTACAGAAGGGACATCTTAATGTAGAGTTCTCACGTCTCAATGCTGAATTATTATTGTTGTTGTTATAGTACCAACAATCTTTTCGAATATGACCTTTGGTTTTGCAATAACTGCAAATTCCCAAAGCTTTATAACATTCATCATGAGTGTGTCCAATTTTCCCACAATAATTACAATTTTCCCTTGGTTGAAAATTGTCTATTTCGTATCAAATGAAATGGGATCTCTCTTTAGTGGATTCAATTTCTGTCTATTATTCTGTGATTTCTCATTATTGGTAACCGTATTGGGTTTCGATTTTAGTCCTTTCTTAATGACTTCACTCCATGTGGCTTGTGGGGTTAACGTATCTATTTGTATGACC
Source organism: Armadillidium nasatum (assembly GCA_009176605.1). Classification (NCBI taxonomy): domain Eukaryota; kingdom Metazoa; phylum Arthropoda; class Malacostraca; order Isopoda; family Armadillidiidae; genus Armadillidium; species Armadillidium nasatum. Next base: position 26,224 of record SEYY01009696.1, on the reverse strand, counting down.
TCAATCTCAGACCTCTGAGGTTCATTTACTCTATAGGTGTCAGCTATTCCCGTTTCATGAAAATCTTGCTCTTGATGAAAACTTTGGTCAGGTCTGAATTCTCGGTCATAAGAATCGGCTAACATTACTAATTTTTCCCAAGAAACCTTTGTTTGGGTTACCATTTCATTTTGGATTATAAATTCTCTCAACTTATGTTGTATTTTTGGAGACAAACTCAATATGAACGCTGTCCGCAAGAATTCATGTTCACGCATATTCACCCCAGGGAATGCTTGACATGCTAACTTCCAATTGTAAAGCAAAAAGGTTGATGTCCTCCCCAGGCTGTCTTTTAGCGGAATGGTAATTCTTTAATTTATTTTCATTTCGTTTTTTCTCTTCTTGATTATACCATTTCAATAAAATATTCCTTACTGAAGTGTAATCTGTACTTGTCTTTGTAACTACATTGTATAATTGGAGAAATTTTCCTGTCAGGTATTTTTCTAAAAGTCTAAGCCACTAATCTGGACTTTGGGGGTTTCTTTTTTCACAATACTGCTCAAAGTAAGTTAGAAAGTCAGGCAGATTCTGTTCTTGCTCGTAATTGTACACTTTTTCGGTTTTTGAGCATTATTTACTAATATCGTCAACAGAGATACAGTTTGTGTAAGCAATGACATTTGTTGTTGCATTACATCAAATTGACTGGTGGTAAATGTATCTGATCTAGGTCTATGAATTAGGGCTGTATTAATAGGAATATGTGGTTGATTAGCTCTATCAAATTCTGTATTCCTTGTGGTAGTAGGAGTCTGGGTGTAGATTACATTTGAGAAAGTGGTTCTCGTAGGGTTGTCTCTTGTTTTCACTCTAGTTAAAAACTCTGAAACAGTTTCAGAGGTTGTAGCTGGTGCGACAGTACTACTCTCAAAAGGCAACAATAAGTTCGTGGTACAAGTTACATGTGGTGATAAAGCACTTGTGACTATAAGAGATTCTATATTTTCATCTTTTGGACTTATTTTGACTGAATCTTCTCCCCGGGCCTCAGTCAACTGCTGATTTAAAACCTCCATCTGGGTTACAAGATTGTTCATAATGCCTTGTACTGCGTTTGCTGAAATTACTCCACCTTCTGCAATCATCACTCCTACTCATTTTAGGTAACACCTGATCAGATTCAAGTCCTCTGTACATTTTCTACTGAGGCTAAGTATGCGCCTCTAAGTCCATGTCAGGTAATGATGACATATTTAGTGTTATATTTCTGTAAGGTTACCTTCACTACTTACACATATAGGTCCGTGTAAGGGAAGGATTTCTATCCTCTCTACCTCACTTCTTATATATATAAATATATATAAGGGAAGGATTTTTTATAATAGGCTCTCACCTGAAAAGTTATATTATTCGTTGGCCTATTAAGGTTCCTGAACAGTGCATATACTAGTGTTCTACAAAGAGCACCAGTACATGTGATTAGAATAAATATATAAATCAAGAAATATGTCAAAATTGTTAGACTATACAATTTCTAAGAAGAAAAAGTAAAAGAAATAGCCGAAATTAAAGGATTTTTTTTCTTTTTTTTTTTTAAACTGTTCAATTAGATTCTTTTGCTCACAATCAACAATTATTCAGGGATCTATAAATAATCACTTCCAACCACTCACAATTATTCACATCGATTGGTCCCTGTTCGGGCGCCAAATTTTTTTAATGTATATGTAGGGGAGAGTGCGTCACGCAAGCTCAATTGTGTCGAAGAATCAGAAGAGTGTATAGGACCAGTGTAAAATTCTATGTATGGGACCCCTATTGGCACCCTTCCAAAGACCCCAACTTTACCCCTTCTATTGATATACAAAATTATAGAAAACTGACTATGTGACAATCCAAAAAATTGAATCTTGACTATTCACACAAGCCTCTTCCCTATCAAATCCAATGTGATCTATGACTAAAAGAGACCAACAAATGAAGAAACCTCCTGGGAATGGATGGAATGTCAATGTTATTTAAACTTATAAAATACACACACATTCAACAACCATACATCCTTCTCTATTTACTACTGGGAGGAAGTATCAATAAGTCGATTTTCTTTATATGTTTATTACAAATCCAATTGTAGATATGAAAATAAATCTCTTTGAAATATGAAACAAAAATCTTTCCTTAACAATTATTAATAACCAGGTTATTAATTACGAGATAACCCCATTTTATATAATACAACAAACAAAATTTTTTTTAATTAATGAATTAATAATAACTTAATTATTATTTACGATATAGTAATACTTTACTTTTAAAATTCAAAAGGTTCTCAATATTATACCATAAAGTCCAAGATTTTTCTCAAAATTATAAATATACTCTCTCATTTACCATTATGGTCAACAAGACCTTACCGAACTCCAGTTTACACCCCCCAGGCGGAACTTCAATCTACCACTCGCCACAGAAAAAGAAGAACAAAGGAATAGGAGAAGGAAAAGAAAGTGTTAGTAAAGATTACTGAAACTACCTCAGTACAAAAATTCTTATCTTAATATAAATCCAATAACACAGTTGAATATATCAACTATGTTAAACAATTGATTTTCCTTTTGGAATAATCTTTTTCTATATTTTTTCACTTAGGCTTGTCAACTTCGGCCTCCGTACTACTGCCCAAGGACACCTTCAATCAGTTTTAGTTAAGGAGACAACACCAAGATCCAAGACTTAAATCCAGGACTGAAACCTTGGAAAAGATACAATTATCTTAGTTACTGCACTTAATACACCTTCTTATATTATATTACATTTTCATATTATATTTTGTTTTGATATACCTTTACCTTAGAAAAGAAGTCTTTTTCTATTCTAAGGCTCAATTTGGTTTTTCGAAGATACAACAATGGAATTTCTAAACAAAAATTTAACAATTAGTATTATAGCTAATTCAGTATTACAAAAATAATTATTAAAATATTATTTCAGTTAAACATTACTTGAACAATAAAAAACTAGTACCTTTCTTTGGAACATCTTATATAATTTTATTTTCACAATGTAAGAGTTGTTATTTAGGTTGAGAATATTTTCTATAACTTGATTTTTACAAGTCTCTATGCAATTTACAAGTAAGAATAACATATAACATAAAGAATTACAATTTCATGATGCTGAAAATATAGTAAATGTAGTATTTTATCTAATGACTCAATTAAAAGACTGAACAAAAAAAAAATAGTTATATAAACTACACTACAAATATATACAGGGTGAGGAGGGTAGATGAGCTTACTATGAGCTCAACACTCTTCTCAACCTCTCTCCCTTTCAGCGAGTTTCCTGCCAGGTTGAAGGTTCCGATCCCATATGATGATGGTGGTGATGTTTTATTTTGGGAAGATCTGATTTTGACGTCTTCCTCCTCCGATGGGCGATATTATTGTGTTGATGTTGTTATCTGTCTCAAGCGATCAGCAATTTTCAGGTTTTCTGAGAGGTCAGTAGGATCACCCAAAGGAGCAAATGGCGACGGAATGACAATGCTAACTTTTATTTTTAAGTTGAAAGGTCAAAAGAAAACTTAAAAAATTTGGGAAGTTTTAATATTTACAAGTGAACAATAGATGGCTTTCTTTTATAGCAGCATGACAGAACTTGGTAAAAGGATATAAAGAGCAAAACAGATCAGGGCTTTGGTTTGGAACTGACGGGAATGTTAAATTCTGAATGACTGTTTGTCAATAAAGAAATTCCTGCTGTCAATTCCTTTAAATTGAGGAAACTTAGAAAGGACTCAATGAGTTGATGAGAAGAGAAACAGGTTGACGATGTAGTTCCCCTCCTCGGGACTACAAAAATTAAAGAAATTTTGTTGTATTATTTAAGTTATATTGGACATTTTTATTGTTGAAATCAAAAATAAGAATTAAAGAATAAATAATTTATTATAACATACGTGGATTATATTTGGATTGTAGTTTTTCAATCCCTCGAAGTACAATCCACAGTTATCAAAGCTTTCTTTCAATTTAAATTTTTATTTATTTAAGTGTTTGTCTTACTTTTATAGTTATAATTCTGTTTTTTGTTTATTTTTATTTATTTGGTAATATTAACTACCTATAAAAAAAAATAACAAAATTAATTACTGACTATGCTATATACAAAATAAATGAAATAATGCTTATCTTAAACAGAATATCCTGTGGAATATCTGGTGATACCGCTGGAGCGCTTTTCATTCATTTCTTGCTCATCTCCCACTGGGACAACTTATCTGTGAACAATAACAGTTAATAGACATTGAGCACATAAGCCCACATATATATATATATATATATATATATATATATATATATATATATATATATATATATATATATATATATATATATATATATATATATATATATATATATTGTTATGAATTTTGTTTGGGCTTGTTGGGACAATTGATGGTTACGGGGGCGATGGAGGATCGGGTAAGATCTAATATGTAGACCCGTAAACCTGGAATCATAAAAAAAAAAAAACAGATTGAAGTCTCAATGACTTCATACCTTTCCACTAACTCTGTCTGACTATAATAAATATAAAGATAATGATCACGTACCAGTTAATATTATCCATCCAATGGAAAGAAAGAATATGGTTATTCCCAAGACCAGCTCAATAACAAAGACTGTGCAAAGAATGTAAAAGCAGGGCCGTAAGCTTTCATGCAACCAATCATATATATATGAAAAAAATATAAAAATAAGAATTAGTAACAATTTGAAGTGCCTACACATGCAAGTGAAATGAAAATATTCACCTCAAAACAGGGTGAATAATGCAGTAAAACAAAAGAATCTCTATCAGCACCAGATACTTGCTTGCTGGAAAGGAAACTCAGCACACATATAAATAAATATATATATATTTTTAATAAAAAAAAAACTCAGATTGGGTTAAACACACATAAATGTATAGACAAGAAACAATAAATGTATATATTTAGATAAACTCTTCAAAAAAAAAAAAAATGTGCATGAGTAACCAAAACCTATAAAGTTATACAAGTACACACTCAATTAATGCACTAGTATTCAAAAGAAAAAATAATTGCTGTTTTACATATACTCAAACCTAACATACAATTAAGTACAAGAAAATTACACATATATATGTATTGTTATACTTTTTAGAGTAAATAATAAAAAAAATAAACATTAAATGCCACACTTTTGGTTTTTATATTTCAATAAACAATTTTACTTATACACACATAAATAATTATACACAAACACATATACATGTATAGATATACATAGTCAATATTTAGTGATTTTTAAACAATGCTCTAACCTTCATCATTAATGAAAGCCGGAGTATTTTCTTTCTTGGAAGTCCTTTATCTGTTTGTAGTACAATAATTACCAAATCGTCCAAGATAGTGTGATGTAATGCAAACCCCTTATGGATGAGGATATAATAGAGACTCAAAATCGATAAGAATTCAGTAAGAATAGAATTCTTTAGACCATGGGTTGAGTATTTTTGTTAAAACAGGAAATGGATGGGGGTCCTACAAGTAGAAATGAGATTCCAAAATTGTGGAATAAAGTTCCAAAATGTGACTTGAGGTCCCCAAACATGAACCTAAAAATTTTAAATATCTGCAATCTTATGAAAAAAAAAAAAAAACTATGGATATGAATGACACTAATAATCATAAATTGTTAAATTGTTAGACAAAGGTTTCTTACCTCAACAATTTTGAGGTTGCTCTTCTATTAAACTGGTGGGTGTTTAAACCAATATGGCCCGGAAAACTGGTAATCTTCTAAAACAGATAACAGTCAATAGTTGTCAATTGTATGATTATTACCAAAAAGTAATACAAAGAAATACAAAGTAGTCCTACCTTGTTTTTGTTTCTGTGAGACATTTAAACAAATCAATAAATAAAAATAAACAAGAAACTTTTTCTTAATTCGTTAATCTATAATCAATCTATAACTATTCAATATAATGAGATCTGGAAATATATATATATATATATATATATATATATATATATATATATACTTATATATATATATATATATATATATATATATATATATATATATATATATATATATATATATATATATATATATATATATATATATATATATAGGAACCGACCGGGGCCCGGCCCCGGCCCCGGCCCCGGCCAAAAATCAGGGAAAACCGGGGTTGCCGGCCGGGGTTAAAATGGCAAATTATACTTAATTTTTTTTTTTTTTTTTAAATTTTCAGCCCATTCTGCTGAAACTTTCAGTTATATAGATTTTTTACCGGTAAGAAAAGTCCATTTCTAGCGTTTTTCCGAGTCTATTACGGTTAAAAGTTTTTTTTTTTTTTTTTTTTTTTTTTTTGAAATTTTACCCTTTTTTAATTGAATTGGTAGTGCCAAACCACTTTTTAGAATGAGCTGAAAATTGGATTATTTATTTAAAATTAAATGGGATACAAAAGTCTCTAATAGACTTTTGTTCCCATAGTTATAGGAAAAATGTTATATGCCAAAAACTGACCAACTAAAAAAAAAAAAATTTTTTTGAACTAAAAAAATCCACCTTTTCAGACAAAATTTAAAAAAAAAAAATTCAACTATGACATTTCCTATTTTTGGTGTGTATAGAGGAGGGGTGGGACTACAAATTCCTCTGTGTTCTTTATTCGATGACATTCGTTGGTTTTGAGATATAGCCTTCAAAAAGGTCCATTTTTGGCCAAATTTCAAAAATTCCCAAAGTTTGAGAGGCTATATCTCGCTTCAAACAAAGAGCATTTAAATATGCACTAAATAAATATTGTTGCCCTGCCCTCTTCTAAACAATATTCACAAATAAAAGAAAATAGTAGGTAGCGTTTTTTATAAATAATTTTTTCCTCCAGAAGGGTACGATTTTTGCAAATTTTTTTTCAAGTGCTTATATAACTTTTTTCTAGACGTGATATCAAAAACCTATTCCCACCAATGCAAGAAATTGGGGCAAAGGTATTCAGCTAAATTTTCAGCTCATGTGGACCAGTGGTTTGATCCAGTTATTCATTTTTTTCAACTTTGGGTCCAAATAATTTTCAAACCGTTATAGACTCAAAAAAATGCTTGAAATCAACTCAGAACTTCGTTAAAAAAATTCACATACTTTGAAAATTTCAGCTCAATCAGTCAAATAAAATAAAAAAAAATTTCAAACAAAATATAAGAAAATTAAGATGTTTTTTTCTGTTTTTTTGACCGCTCCTTTTCTGCTAGTGAATGTTCATCTTTGTGTTTTGATTTTAGATACTCCAAAAGATTTGGTTGAAATTTTTTTACTTGTAGCACCCGGAGGTTCTCTTCTAATTTTCTGACTGCAGATGTTAACATTTAGCTATTTCGAGCCTATCCTGAAACATTGCAAAGTATTCAAATACTGCAGAAGCTGATCTTTTAGCCATATTGACTGAAAGTATAAACAAAATAAAATTTTTTAAATAATGCAGCTAAATGATACAAGTTTGATACATGGCAATAAAATAACAATGATATGTATAAATAAAGGCTAAATTGATAATTTTATATCTTATATTTTTTCAAACTTTACCTTAGGGTCTTACTTAAGTAAACCTGTTGAATCACTATTATGAATTAGAATATTTTTTTTTTTAAATTTTTGTACTTTTTTTAAACTTTAACTATACAAAACTGTAATTTTTTGAATTTTTTTTTGGAGAAAATGCATATAATCATTAATTTAAGTGAATGTTGGCTATTCTACTCCTTCCTTACAATTAAATAAACCTTATATCTAATTTTCTTAACCTTAAATTTCAGTGCTTTTGACCTCTTTACAAATTTTAGGAAACCCCGGCCAGAACCCCAGCCAGAACCCCGGCCCCGGCCAAATTTGGGTGACCCCGGCCCCGGCCCCGGCCAAATTCCAACCCCGGTCGGTTCCTATATATATATATATATATATATATATATATATATATATATATATATATATATATATATATATATATATATATATATATATATATATAAATTTATCTTTTAAATATATATATATTACTTTTGGGTAAGTGTGTACAGAAACAACACATACACATATATTAGGGAGAAAATTCAATATAATGAGATCTGGAAATTAAAAACTTTTCTATAATATATATAATATATATATATATATATATATATATATATATATATATATATATATATATTATATATATATATATATATATATATATTATATATATATATATATACATTACCACAGTTAAAAAATCTGGTATCAGTGTTGGTCATTTTTATGTTTTAGCAAAATGTTTTTGTTTCACTGGAAAGTAAAGCCTGATTGCTATTGATGGGAACTACAAAATTGTCATTAAACGGAGTGACCTTTCCAATCAAAGCATGTTTGCGGAAGTATTGGTCTTTCTCGGATAAATTTAATACTGCTATCATTTGAGTTTTCTCTCTAATATCTAAAATTCCTGGAATAAATTCCAAAACTGGGTGTTCCACTCCGTTAAATTCAATTATAGGGTGATCCATAGTCTTATCTCTGGAATGTGGGATAACAATGGAAATAAGTTTACATTGGATTTGGGGGCACTAAAACAGAATCCATTGTAATGCAATTATTAAAAGGTGTTTCTGCTAATGTCTTTGGCTAAAATAATTAAAGTATTCTATTCTCTATGAATTAGTTCCCTACTGGTTGTGTCTAGCTAAAGGTTATTTTCTTTCAAAGAAATTGCTTCTAGAACAATGTGATGGTCCATGAATTCTTGGGGAACTATATATAGTTTAACTATTTTTGTTTTAATACCGCATTCGAAAACAATAGGGCATTCTATTAATTGTTCAATACTGATTCTATTTCTGTTACCAAATCCACTTATTGCGGAGACATCGGTTGACGGGAGCAACCTGAGATCTGGTCTATTAAGGAGAACAGCTGAACTAACAAGACTTACTCCAGCTCCAGTATCAATCATACAATCATAATATTCTGAAATCTTTAAACCACAAGCTATATAAAAAACTAGGGGATTTTTCTCCAGATTTTACTTTAAATCCCTGTAAATTAAAGGCCTTTGCTGTGAAGTGACTACTCTTAGTTTTTTAATATTGGTTTCTATATATATATATATATATATATATATATATATATATAATATATATATATATATTATTTTTATTTTTTTTTGCAGAAATTCATATTTTTGTAAAAAATACATATTTATGATGAAGACAAATTGTGCCAGTGTCATCTTTTTCATTTCGTAATTTAAATTTATATCTTAGATAAATTACTTAAATGTTCTGTGGTTTTCTTACGGTCTTAACTTGTTTGGTGAAATGCAGTTGATGTTAATTTCCCTATGCTGTACTTATCTTCAATGCCCATTGAAGTTACAAAGTATAAGTAGTTTAACTTAAAGGTATTGTGTATTTTTTCTAGAATCCTTATACTATAAACTATATAACTCCCAAATTTCACAAAGATTGAATGAGAAATAAAAAAGTTACAAATAATTTTCCAAAGGTTAGCAAGTCTCTTTTTGCCATATCTGATAATTAAAAACACCAAAATGTCAAAACTTTGTAGACCTATAAAATAAAATAGAGAAAGAGAGTTTAAATTTGGTGTTATTACTTATCTCAGTAGGGATAACAAATAAGCCAAATTTCTTTCAAAATCTGAGAGGGTGGGTGAGATGACCTGGTTGAATTGATATGGAATGACCCAGGTAGCAATTCATCTATGTATACATCAATCCTAGGAGTGAAGACTTTTGTTTGGTGAATATCTGCAGAAATTAGCTCCATCAGTAGCTCTCCATCAAACAATCTGAGAGGACACATAGACTCAATGATCTTAGCTCACCTCCATCCTTGAAATAAACAACAAATGGGTGAAGAGTGGCTTGGACATTGTTCCAGTGAAAAGCCTGCACTGCATCTTGTATGACAAAACTATAGTTCTCAGCAAAGTCAAGGACGATGAGCACTTTACCTGTTGACAAATTATCCTTCAGCTTACTGAGATATTTTGCCTGAACCTTGGCAATGAAGGGGCTCTCTCAGAGATTATCAAAGGCATTATAGGCTCTATTTATGAATTTCTGAGTAGACATGGTAACTATAACTATTTCACTTCAATTTGTTTGACCCCACTTTATAAATGATATTTCATCATTCAAATCATAGTCTTCTGATTTTTGAAACAAATTTGTGAGATGTGTCTAAAACATCCTTTCACAGAGATGAAACATGCAGTCTCTGTTATCAGTGCTTCACGCCATTCTTTCAAGTATATCCTTGTATGTTTGAGTCCCAAGAAAAGCTGCTGTCATGAGTTTGACATACTGAGTGCATACCAAAGGTAGTTACTGTCTTGCACCAAGTGGGACATAGCATACAAAACTTGAAGAATCCCACCTTGTCATCTGGATACCTTTTAGCATACTCTAGATACAGTTCTTTCAAATTATTTAGGATAAGGTGTTTTTGCTTATAAACCTTGCCAGCATCTGTCTTCACAGCAACACAGTCTTTCTTATCAGAACACATTCTCATGGATTTATCATCCTGATAATGATCAGTTACCCTTTTCACAGTGTTCTCTGACACAGTCCGAATCTTCTTAGGTGGTACATCAGCTAGTATGCTATAATCTTTCTTTAGTTTCATGACACACTTTACAAAGTAAATGCTTTACAGAAAATAATTTAAAATATGAAGTTGCAAAAATATTGTTAAGAAAAATTGAAGGATTTTAATTCTCACTAAAGTTTTAAAATTTTACTTAAAAAAAGATATAGAAAGAAACATATGGAGGCAAAGTTAGGAGTAAATATTTTTCAACTGCTGAGATTTCTTCCTTCTCTGTAATCAGTATCTACAATCTAGTATAGTTGATCCGAGTCTGAAATAAATATTAGAGGCTCTAGTTGTTTAGCCTTAGCTCATAAAATAAAATTTGACTTAATTAATCTGATTTTAAATTATATTTAAATTGTAGAAACTAAATATAAATAATTTGGGATCCCTTTCTTTACACTCAAATATTCACTAAGGAATAAAAAGGGATATTTTGTACTTATAATGAAATATCAAATTATTTCTCACCCTTTTCTTGTGAGTTTCCAGATCTTAAAGTTATTTTTATCTCTTCTTCCATTGTTGTTTGACTTTAGCATATCAAATTTATCATTTGGTTGGAATTTATAGATTTGATCTTGTCAGATTTTTCTTGAGCTTTAAAAAACTCAGAATTTATAAAAATTAGTAAACTATTAACTACTTGTTATATTAGTGGCCACTGTAACAGATTTGTAGATTTTTCTCAATTAAATTTGTATAAAAATGCAAAATTTATGGTAGAGTTTAAAACAGTCTCTGCTCCATGAATGTAATATAAGGTCTGAGCCATAAGAAAGTTCAAAAATTTGATGCAAAACACTTTTTTCTGGTTTTGCAAGCATAAATTTTAAGGAGTGTAGTTGGTGACATAGCCCAACTTGTTTTTTAAGTAGTGACAAGGGACAAGCAACCTAAATCATCTGTATTTGGATTTATTTGATTTTTAAATTAAATATAATTATAGTTGATTTAAAATTAGATTTATAAATTAAACTTTATTTTAGAAAAATAAAATATTTGTGTAATTGCAATGACCTATATATATATATATATATATATATATATATATATATATATATATATATATATATATATATATATATATATATATATATATATATATATATATATATATATATGGGTTAGGGAAGTAGCGCTCCCGAGGCGATGAGATTACCCCCTATTGGGATATATGGAATGTTAAGGGTACTTTCCATCTCATCCCGGTGCCCAAAGGTTCGCTCCCTTTCGCGCTCACCTTCTTCTACACGGATTAGGCTCTCCTTTACACAACTACAACATTAATACTAACACACCCTTTTTACTATAATAATAATAATAATAATAATAATAATAATAATCAATAATGTCATCAACTTTGGTAGCCTCGGAGAAGCCCCTGGGCGGCTTCAAAAAATAACCCCTCATCCACCCCTTCCCTCGTTACCACTTGGGAGTTGGTGGTCTCTGGTGAGTTTGGTGCTACCAAGACACAGCTGCAGACTTGTCCTGATTCACGGTCTATTTTTATCATTAATTTCTGCAACATTCGTGGTCTGCACTCCAATTTCCACTTTATTGAACATCACCTTTCTTCTCCTAGACTTCACCTCTTATTCTTGACTGAAATTCAGATGTTTGAGCGTTCTGAAAGCAAACCCTACTCTGTTTCCTCCTACTGTCTCTATCCTCAATTTTCAGCCAGAGGCGGTTGTTGTGCATACGTACGCAACGATGTCGTTTGTTCTTGTGTCTCTAATTTGGAGTCTTCCGAATTTTCCTCCTTATAGCTTAGGCTCTTTTGCCATTCTACAAATAAATTCATTTCTGTTTATTTATCTCCTAATTCTACTGACTATCCTAAATTCTTTGACTCTTCTCCTTTCTCGGAAATCATCATATGTGATTTCAATGTTCATAACCACCAATGGCTTTCTTCTAGTTCTCATAATACAGCTGGTGAATATGCCTTCCATTTCGCTATCCAAAATGACCTTGAGCAGTTGGTGCAGCTCCCTACTCATATCCCTGATCGTCTTGGAGATTAACCCAACATTCTAGACCTTTTCCTAACTTCTAATCCATCTCCTTATACTGTTAAACTCTTTCCTCCTCTGGGTTCCTCCTATCACCTTCTATCTCTGTATCCTCTTCTATCTCTTCAAGTCAATTGAAAGGAAACGTTTGTGGCACTTCGGAGCTGCAAGCTGGTTGGACTTGCGGTCGTACTTCGATTTTCCATGGAATGATTATTGCTTCCGTGGGAGGGGTCCTTCGGGGTGTGCAGAATGCATTACTGAGGTAATTCTCTCTGGCATGGAAATGTACATTCCATTTTCTTTCCCTTCTACTAACCTAACAAACCTTTGTTTAACTCTGCTTGTTCTCGCGCTATCCGCCGCAGGGATGTTGCCTTCAGGGATTTGCCATTGTCTTCAAACTCCAGAAACTCATGCCACTTATATTTCATCCAGTAATCATGCAAAATCTATCCTTCGTAACACTAAAAACTTTAAATAAAAACTAAATCTTTCTGGTTCTTCACGTTCTTTTTGGCATTTTGCAAAAAAAATGTCAACTCTAACTTTGCTTCTTCCTCTTTCCCTCCTTTAATTTCTTCCGACGGTACAACTGCGTTTTTACCTTCTTCTAAAGCTGAGCTCTTCGCTCAAACTTTTGCCTCTAATTCAACCTTACATGATTCCAGAGCTATTCCTCCTCCTCCAACCCCCTCTAACTCAATTATGCTTAAAATTAGAATTTCTTCTAAAAATGTCATTTCTGCTCCCTCTGAGCTTAATACTAAGAAGGCGTATGGTCCCGATGGTATTCCTTCTGTGGTTCTCAAAACTTGTGCTTTCGAGCTTGCACCCTGCCTCGGTAAACTATTTCGTCTTTGTCTCTCTACTTTAAATTTCCTTTCTTGCTGGAAATGTACACTCATTCAGCCTGTGCCGAAGAAGTGGAACCCCTCTCAACCCTCCAACTACAATCCTATTTCTTTGACCTCCATTATCTCTAAAGTTTTTGAATAAATCCTTAAAATTAAGATTTGGAAACATCTCGATTCTTCTAATCTTATCTCAGATCGCCAGTATGGATTTCGAAAGAAACGCTCTACTGGTGATCTTCTTTCCCTTCAGTCTGATTCTTGGTCCTCCGCTCTTCGGCATTTCGGTGTGTCTTTTGCTGTTGCTGTTGCACTGAACATATCTAAAGCCTTTGATAGTGTCTGGCACAATACTTTAATTTCTAAATTTCCCTCTTTCGGTATCAATCCTTCTCTCTGTGATCGTCTCACTAATTTCCTTTCTGGTCGTTCTATAGCAGCTGTTGTAGATGGCCACCGTTTTTCCTTTAAATCTATTAATAGTGGTATTCCTCAAGGTTCTGTCCTATCCCCAACACTTTTTCTGCTTTTCATTAATGACCTTCTCTCTATTACCTCATCTCCTATCCTATGGTTGTTTTCAATGCCTCAAAAAACTCAGTTCCTCCATCTCTCCACTTGACACAATCTTCCACACAACTATGATATCTTCGAAAGCACACAAACCTTCATCTGCTTTTAATATTCTTGGCATATCCTTTTCTCGTGATCTTTCGTGGAAAGATCACGTTACTTCTCTTTCTAAACAAGCTTTTAATTAAGAGGTTGGGTGTTCTGAGGCACCTTCATAATTACTTCACACCATCCTAGTTGCTTTGTCTGTATAGGGGTGTTGTTCGCCCTTGTATGGAGTATGTGTTGTACATCTGGGGTGGTTCCACTCATGCAGCTCTCCTTGAGAAGGTGGATTCTAGGGTTTTTCATCTCATGAGCTCTCCTGCTCTTACTAACTCTCTTCAATCTCTTTCTGCCCGTCGAATTGTTACGTTACTCTCTCATTACTATCGCTATTACAATGGACAATGATCTTCTGAACTCTTTCATTGCATACCTCCTCCATTGAGAAGAGCTCATGCGACACGCATTCCTACACAGTCTAATCCTTTCTCTGTCCAACTCTCAGACCCCAGACTTAACTGCTAAGCTCAATCTTACATATACTCTACTGGTAAAGTCTGGAACACACTCCCTTTATCTGTTTTCCCAACTTCCCTTTACTTGCATTCTTTCAAACGCTGTGTATCTGGACATGTTGGCCTCCTTTGATAAGGATAAGATTTTCCAACTCCGGTGGAAATTGGTAGGCCTCTGGCCTTTGCCCACTGGAGGAGATATGTAATATATATATATATATATATATATATATATATATATATATATATATATATATATATATATATATATATATATATATATATATATATATATATATATATATATATATATTGTTATGGGGAGATACCACCTCTTTTACAACCCTTCAACCCCCTCAATATGAAGACCAAAGACTCAGTAGTCAACAGCACTTCCCCCTCTCTTACTTTAGTTACACAACAGATAAGCTAGACACTCAGGTCTTTTTTTAGGATCCTCGTGTTACAAGCTTCTCCACCCTTAACGTGGCCTGAGTGAATCAAAGAAGAATTGCCAATGAAACCTCCAATACCTATGACTTATGACTCTCGTGACTCTTCAGATGACTTTACAAAAATTAGAACAATTAAAAGGAAAAAAAAACAAACTACAGGAAAACGCAGGATACTATCTACTAAATGAAAATACACCCCACTAATATATAAATTTACTGAAATATAAATACACTCACAAAATTTACTAATAAAAAAAAATGTGTGAACCAGAATTGTTATGACCACAACCCACTATTAGGCGTATACAAAAATATAAATATTTTTGTATGCAAAAGTGACTTACAATGAAATATTTCAATTGCATACACAGATATAAATATCTGTGTAGTGCTTAATTTTACAAAGGTTTATCTCATATACAAATATAAATATTTGTATATGATTTATTCAATAATTGCAGCTTCATACACAAATATGATTATTTATGTATGGTGCAACTAATGAATCCCTATTAATAAAATCTAATGGTATACACGGATTTAGAAATTATTATCTCATATACAAATATAAATATTTGTATATGATTTATTCAATAATTGCAACTTCATACACAAATATGATTATTTATGTATGGTGCAACTAATGAATCCCTATTCATAACAAAAGCTAATGGCATACACAGATATGAATATCTGTGTAGTGCTTAGTTATACAGAGTTTGTCTCATGCACAAATATAAATATTTGTATATGGTTTATCCAATAAACTTCTACAATATATGAAAATATGAATTAATGAGAATATCACATACACAAATATGAATATTTGTGTAGGTGCTTAATTACATGAAATACAAGTTATTTATGAATGAGTGGTATATGTACTTAACTAGTGATTTGCCAGAGGAGATCGTTTGGTTCTCTTGCCTGCTCAATTGCGATTGAGTTAAAATAATTTTGGGCTATGGAATCTCACACTACTCATCCTGGCCTTGACACCAGTCAAATCCAATCCAATAGGAGTTCCCAATTTGTAACTGACTCCTGAAATTTGTACCTAAAAGGGTATGGTTATTAAGTTAAATGAATCTAAACATTAACCCATCCCAATAGTTATATTCATATGTCTAACCCTCCTATTAATGTAAGGATATGTAGTGGTAAACTTACCCTTGCAAGGGAGATGAAATTGATATTTCCCAATTCTGGATACTTCCTGTATTGAATAATTATAATATTTTGTGTGTTACATCAATATTATTTACTATCTGCAAAGGAAAGAAAAGCTGATTTATACATCTGTCAAACATACATCCAAGTCATAACTAAATAATAAATGATATTTAGCTCCCATAAACAAAAAAGGAAATGAAGGGGAGTTCTGATTGTAAGTATAGGGTTGGGTGCCCTATTTGCAAATTTCTACAATATATATATATATTATATATATATATATATATATATATATATATATATATATATATATATATATATATATATATTATATATATATATATATATATATATATAATATATAAATAAAATGATGAAAAAAAAAATAGTTTACTCTTTTTATTTTTTATACACTGGAAGGAGAGAGAAAATTGAATTCTAATTAGAATTCAATTTAAAATTGAAAAATAAATTTGAAATCAAATTCATTTTACATTTTATTTCAAATATATTTCAGTATTTATATGGTATTCATAAAGATATGATATATATGTTTGATGTTATTTAGAGATATCTGCCATACAAAGATTTATATTTGCCCATCTTTTATTAGTTTTTTATGCAAATCTCTGCATAGAACTGTCCTTTCCTGGGAACTTTATTATTACTATTTGAAACTGCTTCTGACTGATTTACATCAGGCTCATGATGAACTTTTATGAAGCATAAAGTAATATCAGTTATATGTCTAGTAATTATTTCAGTATTACTTTTTTACTGTTACTGTTACAGTTTCACTTAAATCATTATTTTTAATTTGGGTTACAGTTCCCATCTGAAAAAAATGTCTTTCAAAATTTTTCTTTCATGGCTGCAATATCTCTGATTTCAACATTAGTATGTTGTTTAGTTTTATATCTGTCTTGCTTATTTAGTAGCAAGATACTGTAAATTTGATAAAAATTCATGATGACAAAAGATGATTCTAATTTGATGTAACTTTTCTTTATTTTTGAAAAGTTTTATATAATATATCATGAACCTGATCAAGTAACCAATCTGGACCATCTGAATGACCTTCCTCATCATGGTATATAAACATTTGGAAATTAACCATTAATGGGAACTTCATATCCCTTAATCAAAATCTCACGAGTAATTGCAAAATGGGATACTTGGGTCCACATCAGGGTTAATAAAGACTTAAAAAGCTACTGACCTTTTATTTATAAGCATATTGGTTTCTGTAACTAATAAAGAAAATTCATCAAACTTTAATATATTTTTTCCAAAAGCACCATTTACAGGGTCCATTATGAAAGAAATTCGCATGATTTTATTGTGACGCAACTATCCATCGCAGCAGGGTAAAATTAGTCAGGAAATGTGATGAGGGGTCTGTCCTTCCAATGCAGGGTCGTCAGTTTGTTCCGAGCAGTGTGAGTGGAAAGACGTGCCTCCGCGTGAAGTGCGTTTTTCGACTTTGTAACATGGCACAATGGAGCGTTCGCCTGAACAGAGATACAAATCAAGTTTTGTGTGCGGTTTGGAAAGAATACAACCGAAACATTCCAGATGCTTAAAGAGGCCTCCAAGAACGACTGCATGTCAAGGTCACAGACCGGCAGATGGCACAAGGCATTCAAGGAGGGCCAAGAGGAGTTCGCCGACGAACCCCGTTGTGGACACCCAACAACGACCAGAACCGACGAAAACGTGAATCGTGTGAGCGAAGTTTTGCGTTCCGACCGTCGATTGATAATCCAGCAAATCGCTGACACCCTAAACATGTCCACATTTGCGGTACATGGGATAGTGACCGAGGATCTGCAAATGCGCAAGGTCTGCGCGAAGCTTGTGCCGAAAGTGTTGAGGGAAGAGCAGAAAGAACTTCGAGTTTTGCGCTGTCAAGAATTGTTGGATTTGATTCAAAATGAGCCGGACTTTCTTAACTGTTGTAACTGTAGACGAATCCTGGATGTTCCAGTACGACCCAGAGTCGGAAAAGCAGAGCAGCGAGCGGCACACAAAATCATCCCCCACCCCAAGAAAGCGCGAATGAGAAAGTCTTCCATCAAAATGATTCTCATTGTCTTTTTTTGACGTCTGAGGAATCGTCCATTTTGAGTTTGTACCGCAGGCACAAACTGTCAACTCAGCTTTTTACCTGCAGGAGCTCAAGAGATGCGCGTGAGGGCTGACATCAAAGACACAGTCAAGCTCCACCATGACACTGCCTCCAGCCACATGGCATTCATCGTTACCAATTTCCTGGCCCGGAGCAACATCCCGGTGGTCACCCAGCCCCCTTACAGTCCCGACTTGGCTCCTGTGCAACTTTTTTTTGTTTCCCCGACTGAAGAGAGAGCTGAAAGGAAAGCATTGGGAGTCCGTGGAAAACATCCAAAAACATGTCACAACGTTCCTAAGAGGCATTCCCGTCGAGGAGTTTCAGGGTGCCTTCCAGGCATGGCAGACACGTCTCCGCAAGTGTATTGATGCTGGGGGAGAGTATTTCGAAGAATTTTAAGCATTTGTACCGGTAGGATCAAGAAATATATTTTTCCCAGCAAATGTGCATTACTTTCATAATGGACCCTGTATAATATTTTTCACTTGTTTGACTAAAGATTCAACAACATCTCCAAGAAAACTAGTTTTGCGGGATATGGAGAAATTCAAGCATTTCAATATATATTGTTAAATAATTTTTAATATCAGTATCATTCAAAAATTTTTGAATTGTATTAATGAAACTTAACAATAGATGATTCTTGATCATGATCCTCTGTGGAATTCTGTAGTCAAACTGGAAATTGAAATGTGGGTGTAAAAGACTTACTATCAAAGTTTTTACTCAAAATGAGATTTACTGCTCTTGCATATGTACAAGTTATAATTAATATGTAAACTTTTTCTTGAATATCATTAATTTGTACATTAAATGGTCCAATATGATCCAGAAATACCTTTCTGAATGGGATTTGAGAAGTGTTTATTCTATAAACTTTGAAGTGATTCTGATTAATTTGTATAGTTCTCCCATACATTAATGTATATTTTTAGCAATCCTTTGTTTTTCTTTACTACTGAATATGCTATAGTAATATGAAACTTTTCTTAATATAGACATTTTAAATATACCAGCATGGTTCATTTTTAGATGTAATTCTTTTATCAGTTAATATACAGTTTTTATGCAACATGCAACAATACTGGATTTCTATGATTAAAGTCAGAGTTTAATTTTGAAAATTTACTTGTTACTCTGACGTCATTTTTATCAAGAAAGATTAAGCTGATAGTTCCTTTGGATCACAATTTTGAAACAAAGTTGTTTTTCAAATGTACTTTAATTTTTAAATTGAATAAATTTTCTAACTTAATTAATGGTACATAAGAACAAGTTTGAATATTAAATATATTAAAATTTTAGGTACTATTATTATATAAAGGGTTAGGAATTGTAACACTTAACTTTTCATGATTATTATTAGACCTGTTAAGAAATTGGTTTTATTTAAAATACTATATTAAGCACACCTAGCTACAAAATCACTTGGGCTTGAAGAACCTTTACAGTGTGAAAAGTTATAGGATGTTTTTCACATGCATTTTCAATAAAATTTAATGGATTTTTAATAACAGACCCTTTCTTCTCAATTTTATCAAATTTTTATACTTTATTAACTAACCAATTTAGAACCACCATAGAGTCGTGTAAGCGTGCAATTCATTTATTTTTAATGGACAAAATGTATTATTTAAATTCTCAAGCATTTCCATTATACATTCAACCCCAAATTTGACAGCAGAAAGTTCTAAAACTGGGATTGACCTACTACTGTTAATTCTTGAAATAATTTTATTTTAAGCATATAAAAATGCAATTTTTTATTGCTTACATCTTGTAAATATAAAACAGTACCATAAATGGCTTTACTTACATCTGTATAGTCAATACTATTATGTGTGGAAGAATAATGAATAATCACCTTTAAATCTTTTTAACTCTGGTTTTTTACTTTTATTATACTTAGAACATATATTTTTTATATTTTAATATTTTACTGTCCAATTTTGTATCCCAGGAAATATTTTTATTATTCTACAAATTCATTTACCTTATTAGGGTTCGACTCCAATCTTTTAGTTTTTTAAAATCTGTGGAATTACTATTAAATTGTTAAATCCATATGTGTTAGATATTTCATGTAATTTATGATAAGCTAGAATGATGTCACTTTGACAAGTGGATGAATAACCTATATTGTTCATTTAGGACAAATTATACAAACACTTTCTAAGTTCATCCTCATATGCATCATAAATATCATCATGGAGAATTAATATAATATACAAAGCTACCATAAGAATCATTGGGCTGGATCTTATACCAGAGTGCTAATCAATTTATTTATTACAACAGTATAGTCATTTTCAATTGTGGCCTTCTCTTAAAGCCAACTCGGAGGTGCTAAAGAAAGGAGCCTTAATTTCTCATGGTTATTTTGGGGCACCCCTGATCTTCTTTAAATTTGTTATTAGTCTGTCAAAATCCTTACAACTTTGACAGCAATCAATGTCCTCTTTTGGAAATCCAATGGAAGCAAATGGCAGATTAAGGGCACATACACATTTTGCAGTTGAATCTGTCATAGTTATATCTAGTTGATTTTTTCAATAAGACTGATAGAGATATATAATATATATATATATATATATATATATATATATATATATATATATATATATATATATATATATATATATATATATATATATATATATATATATAGTTACTCGGGCTGCCTTTACGTAGTGCTCTTGACAACAGAGAAAGTTGCGAAGGTGCCCCCACAAGCGGGGGAACAACCCTTGCAAAATATCAGCTGCAAAGGCATGAAACAAACCCCTACCCGCGGGAAGGTCTTTCCTGTTCCGCTGTCCAAAATGGCCAAACTCTCCCAAACTCTATTCACCAACCTCACTCTATCTTTCTTCATTCACAGCAGAGGTAGCAATTCGGCAGTCACCTCCCTCCTACTGCAGCAAGCCGGAGACATTCACCCAAACCCTGGTCCAATCAGATTCATCTTTCCCATATTCACAAAACAAATTAAAAACAATCAATCCTCTATCAAATGTACAAACTGCAACAAATGGATCCACAAAAACAAATGCTCCTGATTCAAAACACTACCTTGTCAAAACCACACATGGACTTGCTCTATCTGCAACCCCCCAACAACGTCAGTCATTACAAATAAAAACCAAAACAAGACACAAATCAAAATTGTACAGATAAACATTAATGGCCTGCACAAAAAATATTCAGAAATACAAACATTCCTTTCCAAACATATTGACATAGCTCTGATCCAAGAAGCTCACTCTCCAGCTAACGCCCCCAAAACTCCTTTCTACGGATATGACTCCATATACACCAACAAACAACGTACCAATCACACACTACTAACACTAATAAAAAACAATATAATGTACCACAATACAACTACTGACATAACAAACTTAATAAACGATCCCATTCTGAACATACAATCTTTCAAAATCTTAGTCAACAACACCACACACACCATAATAAATATTTACATCCTCCATCCTACATCAGTATACTGTCCAAACAATTATAAACCAAATCTAGCACCTCTGAACACAATCGCCAACCTAATCATAGGAGGCGACTTCAATGCCCACCACACAGCATGGTACCAAGACTACCCAACAGACCCCAGAGGAACACACATCCTAGACACACTGGAAACATTAAACATTTTAAACTACAAAAACCTACCTACCCGACTACCTCAATAAGCCAATCAATCTCCATCAGCTCATGACATAACCTTTTCATCACCTTCCCTCCATACAAACCTCACATGGAAAACAGAAATAGACCTCACAACCGATCATATCCCCATAATAATCACATACACAGTCGCTAAACACATACACCCCAAGAAAACAACAACATTCACAAACTACAAAAAAGCAAACTGGACAAACTTCACTCACCACATAGAAACACATTTAACTCAACAAGAAATAACCAACACACATTCTCTACATTCAGCCATTAACTCCTTCACCAAAACAATACGCAAAGCGTCCAACCTATACATACCCAAGGGCTACAGGAAACACTACAACCCTCTCTCTTACACCAGAAATCTGCAACCTTATAAAGCAAAGAAACCAACTCCGACAACATAGATCACACACAGCAGACATCACCATACAACTAAACACCCTAAATGAACAAATCTCAGCACTAATTTTAAATTACAAAACAAACAAATTCAAAGAATACCTACAAAACAACTTAACAAACCCCAATGATAAAAGAACATGGCAGGTAATCAAACGACTTCACAACTCCCAAAACAATCCTCCAACACTAAATGAAGCCTTAAAAGAAAACAACAACACTCTTCCTTACCAAAACAACACTGCAATATCCTCGCTCAGCACTACTCAAACATCTCCTATAAACCCACTCACAAAGACAATAGGAAAATAATCCCGACAGCTCAAACACACACACTTAGGACAAAATCCAAACTCCTCCTACCAGGACACTACCCACGGAATCAAAACACTCAAAAACTCCCCAGCTACAGGCCCAGATAACATCTCAAACTTACATCTAAAACACCTAGGACCCATAGCTACAACATACCTAACCCAAATATACAACAAATCTTACACATACAACTTTATCCCCGCAATATGAAAGAAGGCAATAATTACCCCCAAACTAAAACCCAGGAAAGACCCAAACCTCCCATCTTCATACCGCCCGATCTCCCTCCTATCCACACTATGCAAACTCTTAGAAAAACTCATTCATTCAAAAATCCAACCACTCATGCAAACCCCACAATTTCAACACAGATTCAGGAAATCCCACTCTACCACCACGGCCCTCACCACTATCACTCAAAACATAATAAATGGCCTGAACAAAAAACCATCCCACAGGACCATACTCATTGCCATCGACATCAACAAAGCATTTGATACAGTCCCTAAACATAACCTCATACAAAAAATCCTACATTCACCTATACCCAACAATTATAAAAAATGGATTTCCAACTTCCTCTCCGATCGAACAGCTCAAGACTCCAACAAAAACCATCTTTTAAAAACAGTAAACTAAGAACTGGTGTCCCACAGGGAGCCATCCTATCCCCTCTATTATTTAACCTGTACACAGCAGACCTACCCACCCCACAAACACCAGATATAAAAGTAATAACATATGCTGATGTCATACCCATTACGATGTGGTAGAGGCCTACCATAAAGAAAATGTTTTTATTCCAGGTGATGGTATATTTTGGTTTAGGTTTTTATGATAATTTATATACCAGTGAAGAAAATAATTATAAGAAATATAAATAAGTATAGTATTTAAGATGAAAGATAGATTAGAAATGTCTGTAGAAAATTTGTAAAACAAATATCAATAAAAGCAAATCAAGTTAGCCTAAGGTCAAAAATTAGGTCTGCAAGTCCAAACGCCTAAGAAATCAAGAAGATTGGATAATTTCAAGAAGGAAATATATCAAACATATGTAAGTATTGTTCCTGAATTCGGAAAATACCATATTAATTTCATACGGTTGTATATATTCTGTTATATATGGTCTGTGCTCTTCCTGGCGAGTGCTTACCATATTAATTTCATGGAGGTAAAGTATTCAAACGGAAGCAGAATATCTTTTTCTGTTTGTAAGATAGGAAAAAAAAATATTTTTTATTATTACAGTATATTATCAATACACTTCAGTTTAATTAGAGGTCCGGTGCTAGTGCCTCCGCAAATCACTGATCAAATGTTGTTTCTACTCATACCGAAAAAGTCATGAATTTGCGCTAGTGACTACATCATAGTTGTACCTAGGAAAGAACAGGAGGGTTTCACAGGGGGGAAACAGAAGAGAATCAACGAATCCATGGTGTATGTGTATGTGTGGGCGAAATCTTGAGCTGGTACGCATGAGCCAGAGGGGAAGGCCCATGGACCTATATGAGGGGATCGCGCTCTCGGCACCTCCTCACCCCTACCCCACCACCGAGAGCGCTGATCCCCACCTGATCGTCTCACATAGGACCATGAGCTTCCCCCTGGCGTATGCGCTCTAGCACAAGTTTTTGCCCACACGTACACATACACCATGGATTCGTTGATTCTCTTCTGTTTCCCCCCCTGTGAAACCCTCCTGTTCTTTCCTAGGTACAACTATGATGTTTCGGAAGCCGTATGAGAAATTGATAATGTTGCTTTAAGTTGGAATCTTACTCTTCTATTCCCCGATAACATGTCTAAAATCTCTGTATGATGGTTCAATGATGTTATCTACGTACGTACCTGAGGCCTTGGAGTGGGAAATATACATAATTGTGGTTCTTCTTTTGATAAAATAGTGAAACCATATGATGTAAATGTTGGAAACCACGCGATAAAAAAAAAATAAGATGGTAGATGGAAGACATTGTATTGATTTGATATACGTGTGTGTGTGTGTGGAGTAGAAGAGTACTTATACGCTTTTACATGAATCAGTGAGTTAGCCGTAAAAATAACGAAGAATTTATAATAAATAAATTTGTTTTATAAAAGATTTTACATTTTTTAAGAGAAATAATAATTTATTATTGAGAGGAATGAAAATTAATTTTTTAAGTTATATCCTAAAACAAATATAAAGATTGAAATAGGAATAATAACTATAGCTTGAAAGTATTAAAAATGTTTTGTGTGTTAAGATAAAAAAATAATTTAAAAAAGTCATCTCTTGAAAAGAAATATAGAAAAATGAAATATGGAAAAAAAGGGAAACGGGAAAAATATCCAAGAACATGGGTGTTGCATAAAAGAAATAGCCATGAAATGAAAATTTTATGAAGTGATATTAAGTAAATGTTGTCTTCACTCGTATAAAATCCAAATTATGGTGTTGATTTATTATGTAATAAGAATTTTTTATTATAAATACAATAAGTATTGTTATAGAATGACGTTGTAGATATTAAACAATTGGAACAGGTATGATAAACATATGGTTATACGGAGAATGTAAATGGGTCTGACCAAAGGTCACGTGGTTATGACTTCATAGGCACATGATCTCCTTTTAGAACTTTGGTTATAGTGAGTTAAAGTAAATAAGTATGTAAATGTAGTGAGTCAAAAGCATGAAACATCAGGAGTTGATTGAAAAAATACAATCAACCACGTGGCTATAACGTCATAGACATATGAACATTTTGTGTTAACTTTCAGTAAATATAAAAAGTATGTTAAATATCGAACAAAAATAGATCCTACACTTAGTTAAGAAAAATAAAATAGTTCCACAGTATATATTTCAGGAAAGGGCTTGAAAGCAATGTGTTCAAAGAAAAAGATAAGACATCACATGAATTTTTGGAGGTGATGATACAAACATAAATTCTTATGAATATAATAAAGAAGATGTATGATGGCACAATATTTGCATTCAAATTGGAAAATAAATGATGATGATAGGAATAATGATAAAAAGTTTAGTGAGCTATGGTGAAGTAAGATATATTTTGAAAGAATTAGTTAAGGAAAGTATATAAGGTTCTATAAATTACACGTTAGAGAGATGATAAAATGTACTTGATCATATTGAAGTGCAAAAAGTTTGGTAGTAAATGGAGAAAAAGGTAAATGATGAGCTGTTTATGTATTTAAATATATGTAAATTACTTGTTGGAGAGCCGTCAGTATGTCTTTGATCATGTTTTAATGATAAAAATTTAGTGAACCATGGTGTTAAGATATATTTTAGGTAGAATAGATAAGGAATGTATGTAAGGAGCTATAAATTACATGTTAGAGTGCTGATGATTT
>SEYY01009695.1:0-15599 GCA_009176605.1 Armadillidium nasatum | reverse complement strand
TTATCTTGTATGGCCACAGCAGATGTCCACTTAGAATACATGTCAACAGCGACGAGAATATACTTTTGGCCGGATTTTGCTCTAGGCATTTCCATTAAATCAATAGCGACCACATCGAAAGGTTTTTTTCGCTTGTATTCTAAAAGTTGGGGGTCGCTTTTGACGAGCTGGTAACATTTTCCGCTGCTGACATTTGATGCATACACGGGTAATTTGTTCACATATAGTTCTTAAATGAGGACTCCAGGTTATTTCTTTCACTTTGTTTATTATCTTGTCTCGTCCTGGATGATAATTATTCTTATGATAATCGATGACCAGGTTTTTTAAGTCATCGTACCCGATAAGTGGAACATTTGTTTCATTTTCTTGATAGTACAAAATCCCATTCCTCTCAACTATGTTTCGCAAAAATTTTATATATCTTTTCAAATGTCTCTTCCTCTTTAAGTTCCTTTATCTGATCTTGTACTGTATTATTTTCTTGCAAAATCCTTTTCAAATTCTGTAAACACGTATCTTCAAGCTGTCCCTTTTTAATTTCTTCTACTAGTTGTTCCTCATTTCTCGTATATTTTAATGTAGATCTTCTACTTGGCAATTCTTCGGTTTTCCTCTGGTTCTGATCCCACCATAGACTCAATCGTTATATCATGAGAATTCAAGCTTTCTGAATCAACTATGTCTTCCTCAGTATTTCCTTCACTCTCTTCCTCATCTTCAATCTCGAATAAGACGATCTCTTTCAGAATTTCCTGCCTCTTCAAAATCTGAGACAAACAAATTTATTTCGTCAACACAGCTTGTTACTCTTTCTTCAGATGCATTCTTCTCCAATAAATTAAAATGAACGCCGTGTATACTTAAGAGATGACATATCCTAGTACCTTTATCATTATATGACACCCATTGGTCTTTAGCATGATATATTTTAACTTGGATGTCGTATATACGGGCACAAGCTTCCACAATCTCAGAGCTGACCATAGTACCTGAGATATTCATTCGGTTCAGATTCTGTCTAGTTTGTTTAGTGTCCATTAACCCATAGGTTTTCAAATTATTTCTCACTTCATTGACCGCACGCTCACGGAGAATCTTGTGAGCTTTTTCATCATTAAATAAGAATATGGCTATTGCCACGAACAGGGCGTTTCCGCTGCCTTTAATTTCTTTTTCTTTAAATCCTACCGGTACTATATCTTCTTCAATTTCTATTTCCTCTGTATTTTCTGGAACGCATCGAGAGAGGAAATCGCTGATGTGATTAAATTTCCCGGGTAGGTATTTGATCTCAAAATCGTACTCAGCTAAATCTGTTAAAGTTCGGGCAATTCTTGCATTTACTCCAGCCATATTGTGCAAATAAGTTAGGGGTTGGTGATCAGACCAGATGACAAACCTTCGGCACATTAAAAATGTGCGAAACACTTTCACTCCCCATCTTAATGCGGCTAATTCTTTCTCTAGAGTACTATAGTTTCTCTGGGCGGATCCAAAACACATCGAGGCATAGGCTATAACTTTTAGTTCCCCGTCTTGCTGTTGTTTTAAACAAGCTCCGGCACCTGTCCCAGATGCATCAACAAACAGTTCCAATGGTTTTTTACTCTCATAGTCCGGGAAGGCTAAAATTGGTGGTTCTACCAAAGCTTGTTTTAATCTTTCAAAGCTTTCTTGACACTCCAGAGTCCATTTTATACTCTTTCCTGTTGTTAACTGAGAGAGAGGCTTCATGAGTTTAGCAGCCTCTGGAATATGTCTTCTATAGTAATTCACACTACCCAAGAAACTCTGAACTTGCTTTATGGTTTTGGGCACTGGAGCTTTTTGTATGGCCTCTATATTTTCGGATAATGGTAATATTCCTTCTTCGCTAACTTCCTGGCCTAAAAATTTTACTTTTCTTCTGAAGATATTACATTTTTCCGGTTTTATTTTTAAATTAAACTCACGCAGTTTCTCTAAAACTTGACTTAGATTATTCAAATGTTCGTCAAAATTTCTTCCCAAGATCAAAATATCGTCCAAGTAGGCCATTACTTGTGTTTTTGAGAAATCTTGTATCATCAAGTTGACTAGACGTTGGAAAGTCGCGGGTGAGTTACAGAGGCCAAAAGGCAATCGTACGAACTCCAGATGTTTTGAAGATGTTGTAAAAGCAGTATATTCTCTTGATTTTTCATCCATGGGTAAGTTGTAGTATCCTTTGGTCATGTCTAGAAGACTAAAATAGGTACTGCCTTTCAAATTATAAATACAGTCGTTCACAGCGGGTAGTGGAAAACTGTCCTTAACTGTCCTCTGATTGAGGGCTCTATAATCAATACATACCCTTACTTTGCCATTCTTCTTGATAATAGGTACAATAGGACTGCTCCATGGACTCTTTGATGGTTGTATAATTCCTTGTTGTTCTAATGTTTTTAATTCTTCGTCCATAAGCTCTTGCACCTTCGGATTAAACCGCCTTACTTTTTGACGAATGGGCTCATAATCATTCAATTTAATTTTGTGTTTCATTTTAGTTGTATAACCCACGTCATTGTCGTCTTTACTAATGATATCTTTAAAATTTTCTAACGTTTTACATACAATATCTTTTTGTTCTGAATTAAGGTCGGTTTGGTTCAATGTAAATCTTTCCTCCCAACTCAAGTGCTGATTTTCTTGTTCTTTCTCCACTTCTTGTTGTTCGTATATTTCTTTTAAAGTTTTTCCGTCTTTTACTAATTCTATAGTTGTTACCACTAAATCTTTTGTATCAATCTTATAAGTTTCATCTCCCAAATTTATAACATTAATATAGGCTCTTTTCCCATTATTTACAGTATTTGAAATAAACAATCCATTCTTTCTAAAATTATCCAATCCTGCTATTTCAGTACTATATAATTTGGGTTCTTTAAAATTATTTGGCCACATTAGTTCTATTTTATGTATGTATCCAGCCTTTATATGAGCATTCTTTCTTAATTTTCAACTTGATGTTACTTATTGGGGCTGAATTATATCTAAAATTACATACAACAATTTCTTTCCCATTATCAGGCCTACATATTAATCTATTATTTTCAAAGTCAATTTCTAAAAAGTATTTTTTCAAAAAATCGATTCCAAGAATCATTTCATGTGTTACTTTTCGACTAATGATGAAACTTTCATGCTTTATTTGATATTTTCCTACTTTGAATGATAATTTCATCTCCCCTTCTGTTCCTTCTATATCTCCGTGTACTCCAATCAATTTAATATTTGTATCTTTGATTTCTTCATTTAATAATTGAGCAACATCATAACTAATTACATTGAGTTGGGCTCCTGTATCTATTAAAGCTCTTATAATGGCTCCTTTTACATTTATGTCCAAGTATAATCTTTGATCCGTATCTTTAGGTGCAAGGCTTTGTCCTACTCCCTTAATTCCACCCTGCTCGGTTAAGGGGTTCTTTAGTTTTCCGGCTGCTTCCTGAATACATTCTTAAATTCCTCACAGTTCTTCATCAAATGGTTTTCTCCACAATAAGGGCATTCATATCTTTGAGCTTGTTCCCTCCTTTTCTGGTGGTGCTCTTCTTGTATTTTGCTCATTTTGTGCAGCACTTGTTGGTCGTTGTTCCTGTTTTTCGGGTCTTTCTGATCTATTGCCTTGTTCTCGGTTTCTTTCTTGAGCTATTCTTTTACGACAATCTTTAATCATATGACCTGGCTTACCACAACAGAAACAACTTTTGTTTTTCTTGTAGCATTCCGATTCTAGATGCCCTTCTTTTTCACAAAAATTACATTTTTTATCTGTCTTTTTATCAGTTACTGCTACTTGTACCTTTTCTCTCTCAGGTTTTCTTTCTGTGGTGTTGTCTTTTCTTTCTTCTTTCTTATCAGGCTGATTACTACTAAAGCACATCTCTACATTGTCGGCTATCTCGATTATCCTATCTATACTAATTCTTGGTTCCGACAATGCAGCAAATTTTACTTTCCCAGCTGATTCTCCGCTAAGTCCTTCTAGTATTTTTATTTTCTTCATTTCATTAAATAACTCTTGTCGTGTATCTATCCCAGCTGCTTCTGCCAGTCGATCTAATCTCATAGAAAAATTCATAATAGTTTCGTTTTTCTCTCTTTTTGCACTCCAATATTTTTCTGCTATTTTATCCTTATTTCGAGAAGCCTGATGAACAATTTTTCTGAGTTTTTCTTTAACCAAATAGTAAGGAATTCTTCCGCCATCGATGTTATTAAAAGAATCCAGTAAACTTCCTTCTAAATATTTACCCAGGACGCGACTCCATGTATTTACTACTTCCGGATAGGTATTATCGCAGTATGTTTCGAAATCTTGTAAAAATCTTTCAAAATCATGTCCCTCTTCTAGTGAATATT
Organism: Armadillidium nasatum; assembly: GCA_009176605.1. Classification (NCBI taxonomy): domain Eukaryota; kingdom Metazoa; phylum Arthropoda; class Malacostraca; order Isopoda; family Armadillidiidae; genus Armadillidium; species Armadillidium nasatum. Next base: position 11,213 of record SEYY01009695.1, on the reverse strand, counting down.
TCAAGGGTGGTGGGACTAGCCTTCTTCGATAATAGTAGTGACTATCCATCATGTGTTCAGGTGGTGGTGTATATTGTCGTCCTGGTGTATAATGCTGACTTGTTCCAGCTCTACTTGAATACTGGCGACTATTCATTCCTCTTTCCTGTTCTTGTCTTTGTTGTTGTTCTGGTGTTGATGTCATATGTGGTTGTAACTGTTCATTCATTTCAGACCTCTCTTCAGGGATATCCACTCTAAAATCCATCTTGTTAACTAATTCTTTTTTAATGATCTTTTTAAATTCTTATTGAACTTTTATTCTTAGCACCAGGTATGTTAGGTGGCTAATCCTGGTCTAAACGGCACCAAAAATGTTATGTCGTAGCTTGTGGTGGGTATTACGACACAACTTATAAGTCCTTCTTATATTAGATCGTTTCTTAATTCAAACTTGGATTGCGTTGTGTCTTTGCGTAACTTAAACCAAGACGACGTTACTTTAATTCAAAGTGTGCGCTTAAAATAATTAAATAAACTTACTTTTACTACCCAGTTGTTTTCTTTACCTTAATTCAATCTAATAAATTTTAATTTACCTTGTTTTATTTCCTGTAGTTATCAATTATATTCTTTTGTTTGTCTTTATTGTTTGACCTATTATTATGTTATATTTTAATTATAAATTAATAGCTTCTTGATAGTTAAACAGAACGATCGAAAACTAAAAAATATCTTCAAAATACCAGGCTATAACTACTTGAAATTAAATAAAATGTTTAAGATTAAATACGTATTCCAAAATTGTTTGGCTAATATTGTGATATAATGCTATCAAAATATTCAAAAGGTTAAACAAAGCTTAACGTCAATGCTCAAAGAACCCAACGAAACTTAATGGCGAAATTCTTAAGTTGATTACAATGGTATTTTAATTTAATTAATTTAAATTAAAATTGTTCAACTTGTTCAATAAACTAAATGTAATAAGTGAAAAACTATGTCAAAGTTGCTCTCGTATAAACTAATTAAGCTGGGTTAACTGATCAATCAAAACAAAAGATTTCGAAAATTTAATTAAAAGATCGTATATTGTAAATTAAAAGATCGTATATTGTAAATTATTTCAAAGTATTTCAATATAAACTGATTTCAGTTCACTGAACTTTCACAACAATCCTCCAATATAGAAAAACGTAGTTGGTAAATTACTATCTATGTCACAAAGTGTTTAAATTAATTCAAAATATTGTTTACGAGTCTAGTACGGCAATAAAGGATTCACTAAAAACAAACAAAAACTTCTGTCTATCTATAATAAATAGTTTCAATATTTATTCCAAATCTTATTAAAAATAAAATTTTAATATACAAGTAACTAGTTTATAATTTACATTCAATAATAATTCATAAAAGATTCGCTTTCTTATGCTTATTTTGGTAACTAGTTTATAATTTACATTCAATAGTAATTCACAAAAGATTCGCTTTCTTATGCTTATTTATTAAAGTTCTTTTAATTCATGTCTGGTTATAATTTGTTATAATTTTTCCAATTAGCCAAAAATCGTAATCGTAGTAATATAATTCAAATTAGAGCTAACGCTCTGCGGAATCATAAGATAGTTCTGATTAAGTTCTGATATCAATAATAAAATTCTAAAATTAGAACTAAAGTTCTGCGAGAATTTTATGTTTAAATCAACTTCTAAGTTCAGACATCGATAGTAAAATTCTAAAATTAGAACTAATGTTCTGCGAGAATTTTAAGTTTCAATCAACTTCTAAGTTCAGACATCGAGATTAAAATTCTAAAATTAGAACTAAATGTTCTGCGAGAATTTTAAGTTTTCAATCAACTTCTAAGTTCAGACATCGAGAGTAAAATTCTAAAATTAGAACTAATGTTCTGCGAGAATCTTAAGTTTAAACAAATTTCAAAATGATAATAAAATTCCTAATAAAGCTCTGTGTGAATTATAAGCTCAAGTTCTGATATCAATAGTAAAAATTCCAAAATTAGAACTAAACGTTCTGCAAGTTAATTTCTAAGTTTAAGTTCTGATATTGATAATAAAATTCTAAAATTAGAACTAATGTTCTGCGAGAATTCTAAGTTTTAAATCAATTTCAAAATTCAGATATCGATAATAAAATTTTATAATTACAATGGTATTTACCAATTTCTTAGTTTCAAGATCGAAAATTTTCTAAATAAATAACCTCGCTTAAGAGCACAACTTATCGATAAGAGTTCCAAAAAGTAATGACTACTTCTTTCAAAATTTTCAGATTATGAATTCTGACAACTATCATAGGTTGTTAGTTTTTAATCTTGACCAATCAAAAAAGCTTCATTTTTAGCTGGTTGCTAAAATTCGTATTCTTTTTCTATTTCTTTCGGTGGACTATGTTTGACGGACTTGTCTACTCGAAATCTCCGCCTCCATTTTGAGTGATTTATTTTTCTTATCTTTTGTATTTATATTTTATTTGTAGTTTTTTCACCCTTTTTTATATAATTTTCCAATCTAGAAATTCTATATCCATGTATGTTTGACATTTCTTTCTTGATCTTAGGCTAATTTCATGATTTCGTTATTATTGGAACTTACAGGCCTAACTCTAAGCTTAAGCTAGACTTGATTTGTCTGTGATGTTTTTGTCCTTTTTCTTACTGAGATTATTGATTATTCTTATTTTGTAGGGCGATCTTATTTTAAAGGTTATTCTTTAATTAATTATCAAAATTATTAATTTATCATAAAAACCAACACCAATTTAAAACACCGGCACGGATCAAGAGAGGTTGTCTGGAGAGGTGGTGTTCAACAAAATGTAAATTGTTTTGAACACCACAAATGTTGCTGAAGAAAATATACGAACCTGGGCACGTCTTATACAAATGTATTTATAAAAGACTAAATTTATTCAAAATAAATATTTTATATTTTAAATTTTCAAACTTTGATTAAAAAAATTAGTATTGTATCAGTAATATGAAGAGGTATCGATATTGGATGGTTTAATTTTTGTATCACTCCATCCTTATATATATATATATATATATATATATATAATATATATATATATATATATATATATATATATATATAATTATATATAAATATAAAAAATAAAATATTATAAAAAAATGCTAAATTTTTTTTTAAAAATAATTCAAAATCATTATTTTAAAAATAAAATGGGAACCATTTATGGGATATGGCAAAAAAAATTTGAACTAGCTTGTATCCATATATAATATATTACAATAAAGTTAATCAATATTAAAATATTTAATTTTATAAAATATCAAAAAATTAACAATTTGCTAAAAGAAAAATTTTATATACTGGAATTTTAAAAAAAATTGTCAAAATTATCATTAGCCTTAAAATTTAAAGTTAAGAAATTAATTCAATTGGCTCGAAATTTTAGCTAAAAAAATTGATAAAAGAATTATTGAGGAATTTTGGTTAAAAAAATTTCAAAAATTCAAAAATCACAAAAATATTCACTAGCAGAAAAGGAGTAGTTAAAAGAAAAAAAAAAAAAGATTAATTTTAAAAATGCAAAAGAAAATTATTAAAAAAAAAAAAATTTTTTTTTTATTATTTGACTGATTGAGCTGAAATTTTCAGGGAATAGGCATTTTTTCCCAAAGTTCTGAGTTGATTTTGAGCATTTTTCTGAGTCTATAATGGTTTGAAAGTTTTTTGGACACAAAGTTGAAAACAATGAATAACGGGGTCAAACCACTGATCCACATGAGCTGAAAATTTAATTGAGTAATCTTAGCCTCAATTTCTTGCATTGGTGAGAACAGATTTTTGATATCACATCTAGAAAAAAAGATATAAGCACTTGAAATTTTTTTAAAAAAAAAATTGTACTCCGCGAGAAAAAAATTATTTAAAAACCACACTACTTATTATTTTTTTTATTTTTTGGATATTGTTTAGAGGAGAGACATGGCTACAATTTTTATTTAGTGCATTATTAAATGCTTTTTTGTTGAAGCTAGATATAGCCTCTCAAACTTTGGAAATATTTGAAATTTGGTCAAAAATGGACCTTTTTTGAGAGGCTATATCTCGAAACCAATGACTCGCATCGAATAAAGTATAGAGAAGAATTTGTAGCCCCATCCCTCTTCTATGCACCCTCCTAAAATAAGGAATGTTATAGTTATAGTTTTGTTTTAAATTTTATTGACCGAAAAGGTGGATTTTTAAAAAAAAAAATTTCTTTAGTTGTTCAGTTTTGGGCTTATAACATTTTTCCTATAACTCTGGGAACAAATGTCTGTTACATGTTTTCGTTGCCAATAGAATTATGAATATACATCCAAATTTCAAGTTATTCCGAAAAGTGGTTTGGCCCCGCCATTCATTTGAAAAGGGTCAAATTTCCCCTCAAAAAATTTTTTTTTAGCAGTTATAGACTCAGAAAAACGCTAGAAATGGACTTTTTTCACCAGGAAAAAAGCTATATACACTGAAAATTTCAAGAGTGGCTGAAAATTTAAAAAAAAAATTGGATTGTCCTCAAGTATAATTTGCCATTTTAACCCCAGCAGGCAAACCCCGGTTTTCCCTGATTTTTAACCGGGGCCAGAGCCCCGGTCGGTTCCTACCTGTCAATACAGTAATTAGAAAATAATCATGATAAAAGGTTTTGCTATTAAATGAATGGGCAATGAAATATTTTCTCGTTAAAAATACATGATAGAATCAGTACCTCAAAATTAGTCAGTTTATTGAGAAAAAAGCGAGTTGAGAAGGGCTACTGATTTTGACTACCTACCAAGATTGATACACATTTTGTTGCTAATGATGAGTTCATATGCCTCCCAAATTATTGATAACTTGTAGAATTGTTTTTCTATGGCTGTAATTAACTACAAACTGGAAATTTCTGACAGAAAAGGGAATACTGAACGCTATGGTCCAGGCACAGTAGAATTGCAAGATATATGTTTTTAGATGGAATTAAGGTCAGAATTGAAGTATAGATCAACAGAGGGAAGCATGGTTGTGTTTTCAAATGTATTTAAGATTAAAAAGACAAAGCAACTGTTTTCTCAATACCTTGAAAACAGCAACATTGATGGTTTCATAAATTGATCCTTGGAAAAGGTGATTGAAAGTTCTGTTAATTGTAAGAGTATTCAATAAATTGGTAATACTTTTTAATTATTTTCACAGTATGAATTACTACTACCCTTGCTGTATTTTAAGATTTGTTTAATTTGTATGTATGTTATCCTTTCAGCTATTTTTAATGGTGCATATTTAATAATATGAACTTCCTGTATAGTGTGATAAATTTTAAATATTATTTCTCCTTATTTTTAATAGAACTTGAAAATTTTCATATTTTTTTCTTTGTATCAATTCTTGATAATGGAAAAAAAAGAAAAAATATATCAGTTGAGGTTTTTATATGAAAATTGGATTGACTTATTTATATTTAAAAATTAAATTGTTAACGATTGATCAGTAAACAGTATTTTCATATGATCTCGTTAAATTTTATATATTTTATATGTATATATGCCAGTATATATATTTGAAAAGAAAATAACCATGATACTGTTTTCACTTGTATATGACAAGAGGTTTACGTAAATTGGTAAGTAAAACATTTTAAAAATTTTTTACCATAAAATTTGTAAGAATTTGAATATTTAAATTTTTCAAGTTTTAAAGCATTTTGAAGTACAGGAATACCTTGCATAACATCCTTTTGAACAATGCTTGTTTCATTCTAACACAGCTTTATTACACAAAGTTACAAATTGGCAACACTGATCATCAGCTGCAGAGTGTCCAAGGTGAGAAGAAAGAGGAAATCTCGAAAGAAATTGTTCAGATGGGTAAAGATTTTTTTTCATGTTTAGATTGTAAAAATGTAAATGGGCATATTGATTTGCATTCAGATGATCTGGATAATGACACCCTCTTGGAGTTAGAACAATAATGAGCTTATCAATCAGAAGAAGATGAAGATAGCATGATTGAAGAAGTTGTGGCTAAAGAATTTTCCTTTGCTGACCTTTCGACTTTTTTGAGAAAAATTGATGAAGATTCCAATTTTCTTATAGATGCCAACTCAAATTTTGAGAGAAGCTTCAAAGTGAAACAGTCTCAAAAATACGATCAAAATGTTATATAGAGAGCTACTTAAAGAGACAAGAAAGAAGATGGGTCAATCAACACTAACTATTTTCATAAAAATTAAATTTTAGGTAAACTTTTTTTGTTTTAACAAGTTTTAGATTAGTTTCAACGGATTTTCTGTTATTTAGTTGATAGAAATATACATTTTTTAATTTTTAAGCTTTTTATTATCTTAAATTTTTTGTGAGGAACAAATTCAATTGAAATCCATTATAAATTTACCTTGAACAACACGGTTTTGCATTGCGTGGATGCTTCTTGGAACCACTTAACCACATTAAGCAAGGTATTCCTGTATGCATAATAATTATATGATTCAAAATTATAATATATGATTTTGCCCCCTTTCATGCAAGGTAATAAAAGTTAAATTTTAATATTTAAAAGTAATTAAGACTACTCTAAACTCTGGCTGGAGAGTCAGAGAGAGGTCTTCTCCAGCCAGAGCTGGAGAGTTGTAAAATGGATGGATCTCCAGCTTTGCCAGAGCCAGAGATCCGTTGCATCACTAGTACACTCAATAGGGACACTAGACATCCAATGTATCCTTAAATCTATTTTGCCTTGTATTTATTTTCATACATTTTTTCTTTTTTAATATTTTGTTTACTATACATTTATCATTACTAATGATTACATAACTGTACTTATGTCTTGTAGCCACATAGTTGTGAATCATTGTACCCAATAGTTCATGGAACCTCATGTTGTTATGAAAGTGGGGGACAAAAAATAAGCCTTTTGTGTAAAGGTATTCATAACATGAAACTGTTTTGAAGTATAATTAACGTACATGTTAATTTTTTTTATTTAAGATCAATATTTCTTTGATCACTTATGTTTTATGGTAAACCAAGACCCATCGAGTGCTTAGATAAAGATACTAATTTCTGTGATTCCCTTATTTGTAACATTTTAGAGCTTGTAAGTCAAAGGGAAGATAGAAGAGTGTTAACATAACACTGATAGTAAATAGGAAAATGTAAGGAGAGTAAAATTGAAATTGTAAGATTATATTCCTCATGAGCTCATATGAGAAGCCATATCAAAAGAACAATGTCTTTTATAATATTGATAGTGTAAGGGGAGTTATCTACAACATATAATTTAAGAAAGTTTTAAATTGGAAGAGCCAAGTTGAAAATGAGAATTAAAAGCATTAAATTTTACATTTCGAAGGAATTGTGTAAAAGGATTGGTCTTAAATATGAGACACACTCATAATAGGAACTACTTTTTCTCTATACAGTCGCAAGTATAAACAAAAGAGCTGGTGTAAGTAAAATACTGTAAAGGTAACTGTAAACCATGTTAACAGAATTGAAGTATGAACCAACAGAAGAAAGCATGGTTGTGTTTTCAAACATATGTTTAAGATGTAAAAAGATACAGCAACTGTTTTCTCAATACCTCGAAAACAGCAAATATTGATGTAACAATCAGAGATAAATTAGAATGATCAACTTCTGTTTGCATAATATGACTTAAAATTTGTGACATTTTCTTGTGTAGATGTAACAGCATTTATTGACTGGTTGTGGAATATAAGAAAAGCATAGCATAGCAAAGCTTGAAGTCCAATTTTAGAAATGAAAAAATATTGTCTAATGCCTGTATCTAATATAAAACAATAATTTTGGAGTAAGATACATTTAATTTCGTTTAAAATACTTGATTACATTCATTAGTCATATAAGTTGGCACTGTTAAGACAAAGACTGTGAAATTGATAAATGATATTTGAAATTTCATGACCCAATGCCCTAGAAGCATTCAGCCATAAGTAAGTATTTGAAATTTGAAAGTGGCTATCCATGAATGCAATGTGTTACAAAAAAAAATTTCATCATTAATATATAGGAAGTATATATATATATATATATATATATATATATATATATATATATATATATATATATATATATATATATATATATATATATATATATATATATATATATATATATATATATATATATATATATATATATATATATATTAAAATTGAGAAAATATTTAATTCTAGTTTCATAAAAATTCCTAATTCTAATTCTTTATTTCATTACTAGATGATAGATTTCATATATTTAAGTGAAATAAGTATTGTTTATACATATTTTTTGTTTTAACAGAAAAATATGAACTTCACCAATTCGGACCTTTCATCATCTCAAGATGACTTGGATCTACCTCTGAAGGATGAGTTCCCAAATTCCCCACCTACCAATTGTAACAACTACTGCCCTTTGTCAGCATTAGATAGAGATTCATCAGATACATTCATTTCTTGTTCTCCTCCAGACACTCCTTCAAAATGCCTCAATTCCTCGCCAGCACCAAACCAAAGTCCATGCTCTCATGTTATGTCAGATTCACCAGCTTTACCCATACCTTCATCGCCAGAACCATTGTCTTGGCCTGAACATCAACCTTGTGATTATGATGAGTCGTGTCAACAACATAGGCATTCATCCCCTTTGCCCTCACCTCCAGCTTATCAGTATTCCATTACTCAAAATAGAGTTGAGTCCCCCTCTTCAGTATCAGTTCATCCGATTGCAAATAGATTGTCACCCCCACCAACAGAATTTCATTGCCCTTCAGTCTCTTTAATTCCTGAACCACTTCCCCTCACTGAAAAAACTCCTTTACTCTCAGGTGACAGACCAAACGAAGAGCTTCACCAATTGTCTTGCCCCCCACCTCTTCCTCCTCCTCCCCCTTCATCCTTAAATACTCCTCAGATTAATAATCCTTCTAGTAGTCAATTTATAGATGAATCCTTCACTCTTAGACTTAGTCCATCCTATCGCGAACCATTTTACTCCTTATCCCCAAAATCAGAATTATCTATTGATGGTAAGTCTTCACCTGTGGTTCCATCACTATCTTCATCCCCTTTACCAAATTTAATGGGTGAAGAAGATTCATCCAACGCTACAGGAACTGGTTTAGTTTCTGTTGCAGCTGCAGGAGAAGATGCACCTGTTATCAAAGAGGAAATAAAGGAGAAAAAAGACGTACAATTGCTGGAATCTTGTGTTAATCATGAGGACAGCACAAAACCTTCCACATCCTCTTGTTCTAATAAAGTCTTACCTGAAGCAGTTCAGGAACCTCCTTGCATTGTTGATCTCACTGGCGATGATGATAGCCTTGATGGGGATGGTGATGATGATGAAGTGGAAATTGTTTCAGCAGACCAACCAGTTGTTGTAAGTATCCTTTATAGTGTTTTTTGATATTGAAATACAACAATGTGGGCATATAGTAAACCATTTTCAGATAAGTGGGACTGTCAGACTGCAGTGAGTCGTAAGTTTTTAAATATGCCAGGTTGTTAGTGATGATGAGTGACAGGTAAAATGTCTAGAGTATTGTGGAAATAGTCTAGTGTCGGTATCGAGAATTTTTGTGGTATTTTGTATTGGATTAATTTTGTAAATATAAGTAAAAAATGACCTATACCAAAGGTCAATGTTTGGAAACATAAAATTTTTGCAGGTAAATTTGAGCTTAATTTAATGTTTATTGTTTATTTTACATTTTGTTTAATAAATCGTATTTAAATATTTATAAAGCAACTATAATAACTATTTTTTTTATATAGCTCTGCTTTAAATTTGTAGCTTTAGGAAAAGATAGCTTTTATAGAATATTTTTTACCATTTTCATAATTAAACCCTTAGGGAGTTTTGTCTCAGTCAAACTTCTTCAATTTTTCATATTTTATGTTGTACATATGAACAAAAGTTCGTTCCAAAGAAATAATTTTTATTATATTTATATATATATATATATATATATATATATATATATTATATATATATATATATATATATATATATATATATATATATATAATATATATATATATATATATATATATATATATATATATATATTAAGAAGGATGGATAGGATTAGAAATGACAGAATAAGAGAGATGTGTAAATGGAAAAGGGGTTTAATTGCTAGAGCAGAGGAAGGTGTGCTAAAATGGTTTGGACATATGTGTAGAATGAATGAGGACAGAATGGTGGGCAAGGTACTTAGATCCGAGGTGGAAGGTGGTAGAGGAGGGGAAGGCCAAAGTGGAGATGGATGGATGGAGTTAGAGAGATTTTGGGTGGAAGGAATTTGAGTTTAGAAGAGGGTAGAAGACTTGCGGAGGACAGAGTGAGATGGAGGGCGGTGGTGAAAGGGGTTGAAAGATAAGAATGGGTATGTTTGTAAGGGAATTATGGCGGGCACCACCCCACGAAAGTGGGAAGGTGATGGCGAAATAAATAAATAAATAAAATAAAAAATATATATATATATATATATATATATATATATATATATATATATATATATATATATATATATATATATATATATATATATATATATATATATATATATATATATATATATATTCCTCCCGTAATTTACTCAAATAGTAGGTAGTGTTAAGGTAGTAAAGTGATATTTACAGTCTACTTTGCTAATGTGTTACAGAAAAGTACTATCATATACCGGTGAATAAACTAGAAAAAAAAATGTAGTCCGTTATTTTAATAGATAAAAGGATAGTCATGGTAGTTGTGTAAACAGGCAAAATTAGTCTTTTTTTTTTTCTTGTTAGCTAAGGCGCTGTAATTACTAAAGATTTGCCATATTCATTTATTAGTTCTCTCTCTCTATTAATATTAAAAATGGTTAAGTGCAATAGCTCTGTTTTAAGATTTATTAATTAAATGACTTTTTAATTCTCATTATTTGCTTTAGTTTTTGGGAAGGGAAACTGTGAGTAGCAGCAGTGCCAGTCGAAGAAGTAGAAAAAGGAAACGACACGACTCGTCAAGAACTGTAGAAGAAACCATCGTTATTCACGAAGATCCTCCATCAGTATTATCAGAAGGTCCCTCTTCATCTTCTACAGGCACTGCAACAGTCATTAATGTTGCAGATTCTCCTGAAGGAATCGGAACAGACGATGCAAATCCTAATATTACTAGCAGTAGTATCCCTAATAGTTATAGCTCTAGAAATAATAATAATAAT
>SEYY01009694.1:7500-13971 GCA_009176605.1 Armadillidium nasatum | reverse complement strand
GCTTTTCCATTAGATGAATGAAACTTGCTCATAACTTTCTGCTGTTGTAGATGATAGTGAGACGCACTCACTATCTCCTCATTGAGCAAGATGTTATCATATTTGATAAGACCAGAGGAACATATTAATGCCTCTATTTCTCCGTCATATTGACGCACCTCTAGAAGTCTTGACGATACTTCTTCCAACATAGACGATATGAGAGGTGAATTACTTCCGTCTGTTTGCATAATTTCCAATAGTTGTTTGAAAAGGAGAGTAACTTTCCTTTTTGATACTCCTCTCATTATCTTGAGAGGGGATAACTTCTCCTTTACTTCTTCAATTTTTTTCTTCATTTCCTCAGGTTGGAGGGTCTGTTCTACTATCTCCACGTCACTGGAGATAGAAGTTTCCATTTCTTGAAGAAGTGAGGATACTGAAGTAATGTCTTCTGTATTCATTTTCAATTATTGTGTGCTCAATAGAGCTTATTTTCAAATGCTCTTTATCAAATGCTCAAAAGATTTTTTTCTCTCAAATGCTCAAAAGAGCTTTTTTTCTGCTCAACTCGCTCAAAAGAGCTTTTTTTTTCAAATGCTCGAAAGAGCTTTTTTTGTAAATTTCTTCAAAAGACGAAACTATAAGGATTTTTCTTTTGAAAAGTAGGAGCCTTATTTGTGAATAGGTGTAAATGAATAGAAACACAAAAAAATCCGATAAAATCGGACTAGAATTGTCGAAATTGGAACAAAAACAAAAAATGCACACACACACCTTATATATATAGATATATATATTTTCAAATTTGTGAAAAATGTAAATTTTTGACTTGATGTATGTGTCTTTTCGTGTGTTTAGACGATATTCAAAGGCTATATTGCGAAAAAACTGATAACTTGACTGTTATATCAGTTCAAAGTTAGAACCTACTAGTTTAAATTTTAAATTTAGAAAATACGGCAATATTAAGCCGAAATCACTTAGATGTTTGGTATTTTACAAAACACCTTTAACTCGAAATAGATTTTCTTATTAAATTTGAAGTAAATTGCATGTATGGCACACACACAAATTTTTAAACAATATATACGCAAATGAAAAATTACGAAAGCACAATTTTGACTAACTATGAAAAAACCAATCAAACTGTGTTCCAATATTTACAATATTGTTAGAAAATGCACTGTATATATTTTTACGAACGAAAGATGGGAAAATTTTATCAAATTGAACCTAATCAAAATCAAAAGATTACTAGAAACAAGAAATGAACTCGTATATGAAGATTTCTAAATTGAAGGCAAAAGCACTTCTAATAAATTATCAAAATATATCAAATAAACTTTTATATCAACAGTTCTAAGTTGAAGGCAAAAGCACTTCTAATAAATTATCAAAATATATCAAAGTAAACTCGTAAGTTTGAATTTTAAGTTGAAGGCAAAAGCACTTCTACTTTATTAAAACATATCAAAAAGAAACTCGTAAGTTTGAATTTTAAGTGGAAGGCAAAAGCACTTCTAATAAAATTAGGTTTTTAACAAAAAGCTGCCGATATTTAGTAGATCAAATCAAAGAAAATAAATATTTCTCAATTATATTAAAATTTAGGATATGAAATGAAAAGTTAATAAAAACAAAGATGGTATATTTTGCAGAATTAACAGGAGATAAATTTGATATAATCCGAACCAAGAGTCAAGGTTGGTTTCTCCCAAATTTGCATAAGATTAACTTGTATTCAAAAGAGCATCTCTGTAAATGCGATATAAAAAAACAGATTTTAGTTACGAATGAGATTATGAACAACTTCTAAACGAAATAACACAATAGAAGAATAACTTACACAGGCAGATCTTAATAGAAAAGATTCTTCTTTTCTTGAGAAATATTTATTTTCTCACACGGGAACCAGAGAAGTAATCTAGTTCCTCTCGTCTAGAAGTTTTATTCAATTGAACTCTTCACTGCAGTAAAGTCACGAATGATCTATTGAAACAATATATAATCGACAGATTAAATAGTCAAAGTTTATATTATCAATTTTGATTGAAAATGTCTAAGAACTTATATGATAACAAAACTTTAATAGAACTTTTCAACTTTAAATAGAGAACTTTATTAAGAGAATCTTTAATGACAACAAAATTTGAAATTTCCTTTGCGGATTCGAAATGAGAACTTGTCATTACGACTTCAAAATGAGAACTGGTCATTACGACTTCAAAATGAGAACTGAACTTTTAAAGAATAGTAACCTTCAATTTTACATTTAGTGCTATCTCATTTTTAGATTTTAGCTATATGATATTTATAATTCATATATATATATATATATATATATATATATATATATATATATATATATATATATATATATATATATATATATATATATATATATATATATATATATATATATATATATATATATATATATATATATATATATATATATATATATATATATATATATATATATATATATATATATATGCGAATTGTAGATCAAGAGTGAGGGTGAAGAGAGAACTATCGGATTGGTTTAGCATAGGAGTGGGTATTGAGACAGGGGTGTGTAATATCTCCATGTTATTTAATCTATTGATGAATGGTTTACTTAGAAAAATGGAGAGAGAAGGGAAGAGTATTACGTTGAGAAATATGGAGGGTGAATGTGAAGTGAATGTTTTACTTTTTGCAGATGATGCGGCATGTGTTGGTGGCAGAATCTGGAAGAAAAGATGAGAATACTTGTGAGAGAGTTTGAAGGGAAATGTGCAAACACAGATTGAAATTTCATCCAGTGAAGAATAAAGTTATGAGGATTGGAGGGGGATGAGGAAATGTGGAGGGAGGAATTGGTTTGTAGAAGTGTGAGAATGGAAACTTGAGGAGGTGAATGAATTCAAATATCTAGTAATGTTGGGTGGAAGGTAAGGGTGGGACGGAAAAAGGAATAAAGAACAGAGTGGTAGAAGGAATGAAAGTATTTTGGGGGCCTAAGAAAAGTATGGAAGAAAGGAAAAATTTCGAAAGAAATAAAGATAAGAATGTTTGAATGTATGTGTTCACCTTCTGTATTGTATGGGTGTGAAACATAGATGATAAGTGTTCGGTCGAGAAAAAGTTTCAATGTCTTTGAGATGAAAGATTTGAGAGCGATATATAAATTGAGAAGGATTGATAGGATTAGAAATGAAAGAATAAGGGAGATGTGTAAATGGAAGAAGGGTGTAATTGATAGAGAGGAGGAGGATGTGCTAAAATGGTTTGGACATATGTGAAGAATGAAAGAGAACAGAATGGTTGGGCAAGGTACGTAGATCCGATGTAGATAGGGGAAGGGTAGGGGAGGGGGAGGGGAAGGCCGAAGTGGAGATGGATGGATGGAGTGAGAGTGATTTTGATGGAAGGAATTTGAGTTTAGACGAGGGTAGAAGATTTGTGGAGACAGAGATGGAGGGAGGTGGTGAAAGCGTTGAAAGGTAAGAATAGTTATGTTTGTAAGGGAATTGTGGCGGGCACCACCTCACGAAAGTGGGAAAAGTGATAGTGAATATATATATATATATATATATATATATATATATATATATATATATATATATATATATATATATATATATATATATATATATATATATATATATATATATATATATATAATTAACATCCGCATCCGCATCCTCATCCGCATCCGCATCCTCATCAAAATTAACATCCGCATCCGCATCCGAAATTTTTGAAAATTCAACATCTGCATCCGCATCCGCATCCGCATCCGCATCCGCACTTTCGAAAATTCAACATCCGCATCCGCATCCGCATCCGCACTTCTCCAAAATTCAACATCCGCATCCGCATCCACATACGCATCCGCATCCACATACGCATCCGCAAATTGGAAAATATGACATCCGATCCATCACTATATATATATATATATATATATATATATATATATATATATATATATATATATATATATATATATATTATATATATATATATATATATATATATATATATATATATATATATATATATATTTCATTATCACCTTTCCCACTTTCGTGGAGTGGTGCTCGCCACAATTCCCTTACAAACATACCCATTCTTACCTTTCAGCCCCTTTCACCACCACCTTCCATCTCACTCTGTCCTCCGCAAGTCTCCTACCCTCTTCTAAACTCAAAGTTCTTTCACATAAAATCTCCCTCACTCCATCCACCCATCTCCACTTTGAATTTGATTTGTGAAAATATTTCTGTATTCAGCTTGAAAAGATACTTTTCTGGAAAGGCAGATTCGGACATCTAAGAATTGCAAATATAAGGTTATAAGAAGTGAATACTTAACATATTTTGAAATTCTCAACACTTTGATGTTATTAAAAATTGTTTTAGCACAAAACCATTCACTTATAGAGAGATAAGTCCATTGAAGCTGAAATTATCACACCTAACTTCATTTTAGGCATAAAAAAAATTTCTTTTTAATATTAAAGGCAAATTATAAATTTGGAAGGTAATGGATTGAAACACTCTGGAACAAACTAAATAAACAAGGGAGTATGTTCAGTTATTTGAAGTATATATTAAGTCATTAAATCTAAAGGAATCTATGAGTGAAATAATGAATCTTCTTGGGAAGATAAAACCAAGATAAATTATATTGCATTAATAAAATCTGTAATCGAGACACCCTACAGGACACCAGGTAGGGTTTATAAATCAATTACAGGTCATGATAAAAGTAAACTAAATTTAAACAAATTATTCACCAAATAATTTATCACTTGGGAAATAATATGGACTCAATAGAATTGTCTAAGAGAAGACGTCTTTCAAGTGGCTTTTACTACTATTAGTAAGCCTATTAAAGTAAGTAGAGTAATCGAAAATGGTAAATGGTATGACAAATTTAACAAGTACAAAATTAACTTATAAAAAGGGTTTGCAGCTTAGATGCATGCAACTCTCTTGAAGAGAATAAGAATATTATTATATTCTACTTAATATATATACTTCAAATCTACTCCCTCTTTTGTTTCTAGAGTTGTTTCTCTACTTCACTTTTCTGACTCTATACTTGCCGATCTAGAAGAGATTTCCTGGTCAAGTCTCCTCACCTTCTTTATAAAGTTCAACTCTTTAAATACTAATTTTCTCCACATCTCCATCTCTAAAACACCTCCCTACTTTACTGTTTTTTTCGATGGATCTGCCAAAACACCTGTGAACAACATAAACAAAACAAATTGTATAGGAAACCTCATCACAACACCTGCTAAGGTAGCTTCAAAGAGCAACGCTAAGAACCCATTTTCAGAGAAAACTAAAATTACATTATTATTATTTAGTAGCATAATATCTTTTGTGAAATTGTAAACTTGTTAATGTATTAAATCCTGAATTAAGTGTTAAAAATGGAAAATTTACTATTAAAAATAGCAATAATTTAACAACTCACTCATCTGTCAGGCATTTAATAGGATCTTCAATTTGATGTGAGATAAAATCTGGAAGGACTTTTTTTTGTCAGCTATCAAACACTCGTTCCCCGTGAAGCACATCAAATGAGCCCATTTTTCTTCATTAGCTCTCAAGTTGCATTGGAAAACCGAGTCCATCTTCTCTTGAATCTTCTTCGCTCTCTTCAAATCCTTCGAATCCACGAACATTTTCCTCCAAACTTTGTTCGAAGTCATAAAAGATTCACAAAGAATCCAAACGATGAACAGAAAGAACAACGAGAACAGCGTCTTTAGCATGACGATGATGAACAAATTCATTCGGTAATCGCATGCAGTTAAGCCGAAAATGATTTTTCGGTAAAACCTCCGAGAAACATTTTACCTTCCGATGTTATAATTATTATTTTGACCTTCCAAATTTTTTTCCTAATTCCTATAATATCAATTATGGTCTACCATATGATCACCTGAAATTGTACATTAGCATGAGTTGATTATATATATATATATATATATATATATATATATATATATATATATATATATATATATATATATATATATATATATATATATATATATATATATATATATATTTTATGTCTCCTCTGGTGGGCAAAAGGCCGGAGGCCTACCAAAATCCACCAGAGTTGGGGAGTATTCAGAATCAGGTTTCTAATGGCCGACCTGACCCGATTCACGGCGTTTGCAAGTCAAAGGAAGATGGGAAAACAGATAAAGGGAGTGTGTTCCAGACTTTACCTGTAGAGTACATGTAAGAGTGAGCTTAGCGGTTAAGTCAGGGTCGGAGAGTTGGACAGAGAAAGGATGAGACTGTGTAAAAAGTCGTGTCGCATGAGCCCTTCTCAATGAAGGAGGTATGCGACGTGAGAGTTCAGAAGAGAGCAATGTCCGTTGTAATGGCGATGGTAGAGAGAAAGTGATACAACAGTTCGACGGGAAGAAAGAGACTGGAGAGAGTTAGTAAGAGCAGGAGAATTGATAAGATG
>SEYY01009693.1:5000-10000 GCA_009176605.1 Armadillidium nasatum | reverse complement strand
GAGAGAGATCCCTAAAGCATTTAAAGCACATCTTACATCGTCAGCAAAATCTCTATGGAATTACATGATATTTATCGAGGAAAATAAATCAAATACATTCAATCATAAATCATAAATAAATCACAATTAATTTATCTTTATTTTAATAAATCATTCATTATTAATCCGTGATCGAACTTCAAATCAATAATACAGGATTTTTGTTATTTAATTATTTGAATAAGTTATAAATCATATATTATGTGATTTATGTGTAAGATCAGGATTCATATATATATATATATATATATATATATATATATATATATATATATATATATATATATATATATATATATATATATATATATATATATATATATATATATATATATATATATATATATATATATATATATATATATATATATATATATATATATATATATATATATATATATATATATATATATATATATATATATATATATATATATATATATATATATATATATATATATATATATATATATATATATATATATATATATATATATATATATATATATATATATATTATATATATATATATATATATATATATATATATATATATATATATATATATATATATATATATATATATATATATATATATATATATATATATATATATATATATATATATATATATATATATATATATATATATATATATATATATATATATATATATATATATATATATATATTATAATAAATTGAATTTTGATTGTGCTTGTTAATGTTCACTGATTGGTGTCGCTCAGAAACCGTCCCTGTGATTCCAAAACTATTACATAGAGTATGTGTATGCATATGTGTGTGCATGCGTGTGTGCGTGTGTGCGTGTGTGCGTGTGTGCGTGTGTGTGTGTGGATTCAATTAAAAAAAATCTCTTCCCATCTTTATCAGTATTGGCAAGAAAATCCAATAGTTCGGATTGCTCCATTTTTCACCTATCTTCTAATGTATATATGCATTTCTTTTGCATGTATTATTTCTTTATAGCTCCTCTCGTGGACAAAAGAAAAAGGGCCTACATATAATCCACTAGAGAATGGTAAAAAGAACCCAAAAATCATTATCAAATTAAAGGCAGATATGACCCGATATTCTGGAACGTAAGCAAGTCATACGAAATAGGGAAATAAAATTTAAAAAAAATATTTCAAACCTTACCAGTAAAATAAGCCTGCTTGTTAGAATGAGCATAGCTTTTAATCTGAGGTTAGATAGTAAAGATGAGTCTCATGGTCTCTCCTCAATGGAGGTAGTATACGACAGATTGTTCGGTAGAGAAGTTTCAATTGCAATAGACATAGAGTTTAAAATTTCTGAGGGCAGGAAAGAGAACAGAGAGAATCAGTAAGAGAAGGAGAGTTAATAAGACAAAAAAACCATAGACTCCACCTTTTCAAGAAGAACTATGTAAAAGGAATGCATATTTAAGATCTGCGATGCGTACTCCATACAAGGACGAACAGTGCCTTAGGGAAGTGTGAAGTAGTTCATAAGAAATTTCAGGACAACCAACACACTTAGAAACTTATATACTCGTAATTATGTATGTATGTATGCATGTTTTATGTATGTATGTATATTTTTTGTATAAATACGTTTGTGCGTATGTATATATGTTTATTTTTATGTATGCTTGTTTATATGTATATATGTATGTATGTATGTATATTTTACGTGTAAATACGTTTGTACGTATGTATATATGCTTATTTTTATGTATGCTTGTTTATTATGTATGTATGTATGTATGTATGTATATTTTATGTATAAATACGTTTGTACGTATGTATATATGCTTATTTTTATGTATGCTTGTTTATATGTATGTATGTATGTATGTATGTATGTATGTATGTATGTATATATGTATATTTTTATGTATGCTTGTTTACATGTATTTATGTAAGTATGTATGTATATTTTATGTATAAATACGTTTGTACGTATGTATATATATATTTATTTTTATGTATGCTTGTTTATATGTATGATCATGGAGACGTTTCTTTGACCAAGAGGAAATTACGCTCCGTCAACACCAAAGGTTTTAATTATTACCAAAGGATTCTTTTTTCCCATTTTTAACAAATGAAATAAAAAAAAAGAAAGAAAATGGGGGAGAGGGAGAGATTGGGGGAAAAGGGGAAAAGGGGAAGAGAGAATATGAAGGAAAAATAGAAGGAAAAGGAAAGATTGAAAGGAAGAGAGAGAGAGAGAGAGAGAGAGAGAGAGAGAGAGAGAGAGAGAGAGAGAGAGAGAGAGAGAGAGAGAGAGAGAGAGAGAGAGAGAGAGAGATAGAGAAAGAGATGAAGAAAGAAGAGAAAATGAGAGAAAAAGAAAGAAAGAGAGATGAAATAGAGAAAAAAAGAAAAGGAAAGATAGAGATAAAAAGAGAGAGAGAGAGATAAATAGAGAGAAAAAGAAGAAGGATAGAAGAGAGAGAAATAGAGAGAAAAGAAAAAGGTGATAGAGATAAAGAAGAAAAGAAAGAGAGATAAATAGAGAAAAAAAGAAGAAGGAAAGATAGAGGTAAAGGAGCAGAGAAAAAGAGATAAATAAAGAGAAATAGAAAAGAAGAAGATAGAGGTAAAAAAAGGAGAGAAAGAGAGAAAAAAAGAAGGGAAGATAGAGGTTAAGAAGGAGAGAAAGAGATAAATAGAAAGAGAAAAAAGGGAAGATAAAGATAAAAAGGAGAGAAAGAGAGATTAATAGAGAGAAAAAGAAGAAGAGAAAGAGGGATAAATAGAGAGAAAAGAAAGAAAGAGAGAAAAAAGAGAAAAAAAAAAAGAAAGAAGAAAAACAGAAGATAGAGATAAGAAAGAAAAAGAGAAAAAAGAGAGAGAGATAAGAAGAAAGAAGAAAAGAGAAAAATAAGAGAAAGAAAGAAAAGAAAGAGAAAAACAGAGGATAGAGATAAAGAAAGAAAGAAAGTGAAAAACAGAGGATAGAGATAAGAAAGAAGCAGAAAGAAAGAAGAAAAGAAGATAAAGAAAAGAAAGAAAGAGAAAAAGAAGAGATAAAGAAAGAAAGAAAGAAAAACAGAGGAGAGATAAAGAAAGAAAGTGAAAAACAGAGGATAGAGATAAAGAAAGAAAGAAAGAGAAAAACAGAGAAAGAGAGATAAGAAAGAAAGAAAGAAAGAAAGAGAAAAACAGAGGATAGAGATAAAGAAAGAAAGTAAAAAAAAACTGTTTTTATGTATTCTGAAGATTATTTATAAATTTATATATGCATTAATATATTTATTTATATATTAATTAATACTTAATCTATAATTTATTAATAATAGATTAAATTATGTTAATTTTTTTCCAGATTTTTAAATTTTGTCACAAATGTTTCAAAAATGATTTTCAATTTCCTTTTGATCTTTTTTTATTTATTTTATTTTAATTTATTATTAAAATTTTATTTTTCATTTTATTATTTTAAAAAAATTTTATTTTTTTACTTTTTAATTTTAATTTATTTTAGCAGTTTTATTTTTTATTTTATTTATTTTAATTTATTTTTAAAAATTTTATTTTTTATTTTATTTATTATAATTTATTTTGAAAAATTTATTTATTTCTTTATTCTAATTTATTTTAAAATTTTTAAAAAAAAAAAAAAAAAAAAAAAAATTTTTAAAAAATTTTTTATTTTTTATTTTATTTATTTAAATTATTTTTAAAAATTTATTTTTTTATTTTTTTATTTTATTTATTTTAAATGATTTTAAAAAATTTTATTTTTTATTTTATTTATTTTAATTTATTTTAAAAAATTTTATTTTTTATTTTATTTATTTTAATTTATTTTAAAAAATTTTTATTTTTATTTTATTTATTTATTTATTTAAAATTTTAAAAAAAAAAAAAAAAATTTATTTTAATTTATTTTTAAAAATTTTTTTTATTTTATTTACTTTAATTTATTTTTTATTTTTTTATTTTATTTATTTTAATTAACTTCAAAAAAATTTATTTTTTTTTATTTTATTTTCAAAATTTTATTTTTTATTTTATCTATTTTAATTTATTTTAAAAAATTTAATTTTTTTATTTTATTTATTATAATTTATTTCGAAAAATTTATTTTTTATTTTTTTTATTTCAATTTATTTTGAAAATTTTATTTTTTATTTTATTTGTTTTAATTTATTTTAAAAACTATTTATTTTTATTTATTTTATTTTATTTATTTTGAATATTTTATTTATTTTCAATATTTTATTTATTTTATCTTTATTTTGTTATTTTATGTAATTTATGTTTTATTTTATATATAAATGAAATGAAAAGGTTAGAGAAGGTTTGATATCTGTGGTGTCGTCAGAAGCGACAAAAAGAATGTCATAATAAACGTGTTTTGAAAAAATTTCCAGAAAGAGCGAGATGAAGAGGAACTAAAAAATGCCAGAAAAAGCTAGATGAAGAGGAGAGAGATCTAGAGAGAGAACTAGAGAGATCATTACATTTTCAACAGAGAAAATATTTTTCTGTGTTACGGAGAATATTTTTCACAATTTCGGGATCAAATATAAGTGGTATGAATTTCTGGAGTTTGAAGACGAAGGCAATCCCTAAAAATTAGCCTCCTCTAGAGGCATAGCACTAAAACCAACAGAGTTAAACGAAGGTTTACTAATTGAAGGTAAAATGAATGAAAAGGAAATGTGCTCATCCATGCCAGAGAGAATCACCCTATCATACATCACGGACACTCCAAGGGACCCCTCCTACTGAAGAAGCAATCATTCAATGGAATCTGACTTCTGACCAATTTGTAACACCGAAACGTCACGCTGTAGGTGAGACTTTATATATTATATATATATATATATATATATATATATATATATATATATATATATATATATATATATATATATATATATATATATATATATATATATATATATATATATATATATATAATTAGAATTCAAGGTGCGAATGGAGGCTTCCGTTGTGTGA
>SEYY01009692.1:0-13566 GCA_009176605.1 Armadillidium nasatum | reverse complement strand
AGGAGAGGGTTGTCAGAAGAATAAAAATAAAGTAAAAGAATAAATAAATAAATAAATAAATATAAAAACGACCTCTGCAGGACTCACCTAACGGAAATTTCTTAAGTGAGTGCAGACGCAGGCTTTAAAGAAATTGAGATTGAATTCTGCAGGAAACATAGAAGATGGGAGAGAGTTTCACAAAATAGATTGACAGGAAAGAAGGAGGCACCACAGTGGACAAGCCTGGAATTACCTATGTCCACTCAAAATCGAAGCGCAGACAATGCACCCCTTGTGCTACGAGGACGACGTAAAGGTGGAGGTATGGGGGTATTCCCTCGAGCTTGCCGCTGTATACCTATAGAAAAGAGACAACGCACCAACGTCGAGTCACTAAGATAAAGAATAATGAATTAGAAAGAGCGGAACAGTTTATAAGTTTTTTAGCCTTTGACTCAACCTTATCCTAAAGACAGTTGAAACCTGAGCCACCCAGATATGAGAGCAGTACTCCCACACAGCGGATGAGACCCTTGTTAATGGAGTAACTGCGAAAAGGAAAAATTCTCAGTCTAACAGAACTCCCAGTTTCTTTGAAGCCGCCCAGCAACCATTGTGATATGAGGTTTCCCAAGACATTTTTTTTGTTTATGTTGTCAAGGATTTATATTGTTACAGGAGCGATGGTTGTCGAAGAATGAAAGTAAAGGTGTCTTTGAGAGGGAGATCTTTAGAGTGATTTTTAAAGAAGTGAATTTCACAAGGTTGAGACAACCCCACTCGGAAATTCTATCCAGATCTGCAAGAATGAATTCGGAAAATGAAGACGAGAAGCACTCTAGACAAAAGGAAGGAGCAATTTGAAATGAGTTGAAGAATGGAGGGTTGAGTCATCGGCCTATGAATGGATAAGGTCAGACGATAAGATCATTAATGAAATGTAAGAATAGAGTAGGAGATAAGACAGAACCCTGAAGACACCACTATTGACAGGAAAGGAAGAAGTTTCTCCATCAACAACATCCGAAATGGAACGACTAGAAAGAAAGGTAGACATAAGTTAGCAAAGAAAAGGAGGAAACTCAAAATCTCTATCCAGTTGACTTTATATGAATATAAACAGAATTATATAAACTCATTCTTATCTCTGAGATAAATTAAGAGAATAAACTTACCGTTAATTAAAATAATATTGCTTACAAAAAGTATTAAGAATAGAGTGAGGATTTGTTTCTCTTCTTTGTCATTAACTTTTTCCATTTTGAGCTGATTTTCATCCTATTGTTTTGGCAGGTTTCTCCCGTTGAATAAAAAGGATGCAACCAATGTGAGTTCCTTTGAGGTTTTGCACATTTATTTTCATCTATTGCACATTTTCATTTAATCTTATTTTAAATATCTCTATGATAGCACAAAACTACTTTAATATATATATATATATATATATATATATATATATATATATATATATATTATATATATATATATTTATATATATATATATATATATATATATATTATATATATTATATATATTTTTGCTCTTAAATTTCTTCAGTGTTCGGTGTTTTAATCTTTAGTGTTTTTAATTAATTATAGTTTATTTTTATTGTCAGCGAAGATCGCAAATGAAAGATAAGTATGTTTTAACCTAATGTAAACTTTTACGTTTTAACTTGCTATTTATTTTCTTCGACCTATTAAGTATAAATTTACTTCATTATTTGTTTTACTAATTATAGCTTTAATATTTTCAAAATTGATTTAATAGTTTATAATTTTTACAATAAATTTTAATTATTTTACTGTATTGTGTGCTAGCGTGTGTGTGTGAGTGCTTGCGGAGTGAGCTAGTGCGTGCGTGTGTGCGAGCGTGTGTGTCTGGTGTGTGCGTGCGGGGTACGTGCGTGATTGTGTTTTTGAATGCCAAATTTGAGTATTCGTGGGGCTGGCGTAGACGGGGATTTCTATTACCTTGCTAACGTTCGTGGCCTTCAATCAAATCGCGCGTCTGTTGAACACTCCTCACTTGCTCTCGTCTAACCTTTGCTTCTGTCTGAGACCAGCTGGACAGGGATTCTTTCTCTACATCTTAAGTCTCTAACTGCAACTTTTTTCACAATTTCCGACTAAATGTGGAGTCTGTGCCTATATAACATTAACACTCCTGTCACACGTCTCTAAATCTGAATCCCCTAATTCGATGTTTTATGGTTAAATCTGTCTTCCTACTACTACAATTTCTTTTTTTCTGCTACTGCTCCCCTAATGGAACAGATTTTCCTTTTTTTTCAATATCTACTACTACTCACGAGGCTGTCACTCTTCTCATCCAAATGCTGAAGTCCTCTATTTAGGGGATTTCAACGTACACCACACTGAGTGGTTGGGATCCTCTCATACTGATACAGGTGGGAGGGAGGCCAAATCATTCAGTATTCTTAACGATCTGGAGCAGTTGATTAGGGAACCACACACATTCAGATCGTCCTAACCAATTCTTGAATACACTTGATTTATGCTTCTCCACTACTCCTTCTAGTTTAAATACACCATTTCCCTCCTATTGGTAAGCATAATCTTATAGCTCTTAGTTATAATGCTTCTCTCCACAGCTCCACCATGCCTAAACGTATTTTCTGGCACTTTATCGGGCTAATTGGGGGGCAATGCGCCGCTTCTTTGCTAACTATCATTGGAGTGAATCTTGCTTTGTCTCGGGGGACGCTTCTGCCTCTGCTGAAAAGGTAGGGGCCGTAGTCCTTGACGGGATGGGCAGATTCATTCCATCTTCAACTAAATCTTTTTCTCCTCAAAATCCTTGGTTCGATGGCAATTGTTCTCTTGCCCTACGGGAAGAGACAATGCTTTCGTGAATGGAAAAACTCCCTTCTCTATCACTCTTGCTACTCTTCCATTTGCTCGGATCGTTGCTGGGATGTTCTTCGACGGACTAAGCGTACTTTCATAAAAAGGAAGTGCGCTGACCTCCATGGCTCTCTACTGATAAAAATTTCTGGCCTCTTGTCAAAAATACTCTAACAATTCTGTAAACTGCCTTTCCTCCCTTATTCGCTCTGATGTCTGTAGCTAATATTCCTACTGAAAGGCTAATCTCTTCGGATCTTTTTTCATTAATTCCACCCTGCTGGATTCGGCACCTCCTCCTACTCCTTCCTTCTCAGTTTCCAATGTCTGTACCTGTAATTACTCATGATCGGTGCATGGGATCCTGAAATCTATGAACGTCAGGAAGGCCAGTGACCCTGATGGCATTCTCCCTCGTTTTCTGAGAAGTGTGCTCCGAGTTAGCGCCTGTCCTCGTTCAGCTCCTCTTTCCTAATACTAATACTTTTCCTCAATGCTGGAAGCGTGCATTTGTTCAGCCGATCCCGAAAAAAGGTAGTCACTCTGACCCTTCTAACTATCGACCTAGAGCTCTCACTTGTTTCTGTCTAAAATTTTTGAAACTCTCCTCAACTCTCATTTCCTGGATCATTTGGAGTCTCATTCTCTTCTCTCTGATCACCTGTATGGCTTTCGACGCTCGAGGTCAACTGGTGACATACTCTCCTATCTCACTGATATATGATCTTCTGCCTTTAGGGACTCCGGGGAGTCTTGTGTGGTGGCGCTGACATATCCAAGGCTTTTGACCGGTATGGCATGCGTCCTGCTCTCCAAGCTCCCTTCCATTGGGTTTCCTCCTTATCTTTGCTTACTTTGTCTAGTTTCTCTCAAACCGTTCCATTTCGGCACTTGTAGATGGAGCGACCGCTTCCTCCTTTTCTTCAACTGTGGTGTTCCTCAGGGCTCTGTTATCTCCTCTTTATTCTACTTTTCATTAGCGACTTCTCAACTGCACTTCGAACTCTTCATTCTTATGCTGATGATCAACTCTACATTTTCTACTCATTCAAATCTGCTCCATCTTTTCATCTAGAGCTGCCTCTCGTCTTCAACTTTCCGATTCTATCTTGCCGATCTGGATGGGATTTCCGGTGTGGTCAAAGCAACCTTGTGAATCAACTAAATAAAAACTCAACTTCTTCAATGTCCCTCTCAGAAAACACCTCCTAACTTTCCTATCCTCTTCGATGGCTCTCCCGTCTCACCTGTAAATAACATTAACATTCTTGGTCAAACATAACAACAAACTGTCTTGGAAACCACATATCACAAATGATGCTAAAGCGGCCTCAAAAAGTTGTGATACTGTTCAAATTGGGAAATTTTTTTCTTCTGGCTACTCAATATATAAGGGTCTTATTCGTCCTTGTAGGAGTACTATTCTCAATTGTTGGGGGGGCTCTGGCTCCCTCTCTTCTGGATAGGTTAATAAAGGCTAAAAGACTAATAACCTGTCCCCTACTTTCAAACTCTCTTGACCCCTTATCTCTGCGATGTGACGTTGGCGCATATCTCTTTTATAGGTATGACAATGGCAGGTGCTCGAGGGAATGGCCTCTCGCATTCCCCCACAGTTGCGTCGTCCCGTTGCACAAGGGGTGCCTGCTTTCGCACCATTGTGGAACGTAGGAAATCCCAGGCTGCATGTTGTGATACTCCTTCTTCCAGCCACTCTATTCTGGAATTCTCTACACTTCTATTTCTCCTGTATTTAATCTTCCACTCTTCAAGGCTTCCGTCTGCGCCCACCTGAGGGCTGCGCGTTAGGTGTGTGCGTCTACATATGTTTGTCCCTATGTGTGTGCCCCCTCTTGAAAAGCTCTGCCCGTGAGTGGTCGTTTGTGAAATATAATAGATATAATTATATATATATATATATATATATTATATATATATTAATATATATATATATTATAATATATATATATAATTATAATATAGTGATATGTATATAAAACGATGTACGAATTTGAGATTCGTTGAATTCCTTGTAAAAATTAGACCTCAAAATGTATTATCTTCATTCA
The DNA here is from genome assembly GCA_009176605.1 of Armadillidium nasatum. Classification (NCBI taxonomy): domain Eukaryota; kingdom Metazoa; phylum Arthropoda; class Malacostraca; order Isopoda; family Armadillidiidae; genus Armadillidium; species Armadillidium nasatum. The sequence goes on along the minus strand of SEYY01009692.1, from coordinate 8,647 downwards.
TTTTTTTTTTCAATGAATTTGAAATAAAAAAAAAAAAAAAAATGGGGAAATCCTTTGAACACTGAAGCCGAAATAGCGCTCTAGGATCCGGGAGAAAAAAAATTATCAATACGTACAAAGTTATAAGTAGTATCAGACATACGAACAACACACACACACACACATTATTATATATATATATTATATTATATATAATATTCTATTAATATATTAATATATATAATAAATATGTCTCAACTGTCAAGATAGCTAGCTGCCCAACAAGAAAGAGCAATATTGTGTTCATTTTAGGGACTATGAGGAATCTTTTGTGATGGATCTTGATATATCCAAGGCTTTTGACCGGGTATGGCATGTGTCACTACTCTCTAAGCTCCCTTCCTTTGGATATTCTCCTTTTCTCTTCACACTCATGTCAAATTTTCTCTCAAATTGCTCCATATCAGCACTAGTTGATGGAGTAACTTCTTTTCCCATTAATTGTGATGTTCCTCAGGTTCCAGTCCTGTCTATTCCTGTTTTTAATCAACAACCTCTTCAGTTGCAATTCAAACCCTGTTCATCTCTAAGCTGACGACTCAACCCTCCACTCTTCTACTCATTTTAAATATGCTCCCTCCTTTGCTTCTGGAGTAGCCTCTCGTCTTCAACTTTACGATTCCATTCTTGCCAATCTGGATGGGGCTTCTCCTATCGCAACGTTGGGAAATTTAATTATTTAAAAAATCAATTTCTTCCCATCTCACTCACTAAAACGCCTCCAAACTTTCCTGTCTCTTTCGACGGATCTCCCATCTACCTGTAGACCCTTGGTCTAAACATAAACAGCAAATTATCTTGGAAACTTTATATCAAAACGATTTCCAAAGTGGGTTTAAAGAAGCTGGAGGTTTTGTTCAGGTTGCGGGAATGTTTTTCTTCTGAACAATTATTCCAATTATATATAGGGATCTTATCCTCTCTTGTATTGAATACTGTTCTCACATTTGGGTAGGGGGAGGGGGGTTGCACCATTTTTGGACAGAGTTAAAAGATTAATAAACTGTCCTCTACTTTCAAACTCTCTCGATCCTTTTTTTTTACTTTTCTATAGGTATTACAACGGTAGGTGCTTGAGGGAGCTGACCTCTCGCATTCCACCATCATTGCGATACCCTCACAGCACAAAGGCTGGCTTGCTTGCACATGAACATTGTGTTTGCATTGCAAACTCTAGGCTTCCTCGCTGCTGTGCTTCCTTCTTTCCAGCCACCTCTGTTCTGTGAAAATCTTTACCATCTTATATTTTTCTGCTGCATTTAATCTTCCTCTCTTTAAAGCTTCAGTCTGTGCTCACCTGAGGAATTTGCGTTAGTCTTGGGATTGGGTGGGTTTTCTTTTATTTTTTAATAATGCCCCCTCCACGAAAAGAGCTTTGCCCATGAGTCGTAGCAAAAAAAATTGAATACATTCACTTAATGAAATTTTGCATACCCTAAGTACTGATAGTATTAGCATAGTATAAGTATTACTATAGTAATACTTATACTATGGTATTAGTATATGCATAGTTGTTATTCGAGTTTTACAGGCATTTTCTTAAGGATGTTCATACAATACAAATTTGATACCTTATAAATGGAAAGTTTAAAAGCAGAACTCAACCCCAGTAAAGATATTATATTAGTTATACGAATTAGTTATACGTATATTAGATATACGAGCTTGATAACTACAGTATAAGAACTTGTATATATTCAGTTCGGCATTTGCAGTGAGAAGAATTGAAAAGGGAAAGTGGTTTTAATTGATTTAGATATTAACTGCGAATCAGCCAATTTTTTTTGAAAATGCAGTTAAATGATAGTTATCTGTTGGTTTTTAATTTAAATCTAGGATGTTAAATCTTATTTTAATCAGATACGATTTTACATACTGTAGATGCCAGTTGTCAAATGAAATTTTTTTTATTCAGTCAGATATCTTATAACGAAGCACTACACAAGATACTACAAAATAAAAACAAACTAAAACGAAAAAATTATAGTCTTTAAGTACACGAAATATAAATTTATATACTCTTGTCTATTAGGATTGAATGTTCAAAATCTTTTCGAAATTCCTCAGATATACAAGTATTTTGTCATTTTGCAGAACAATGAAAGGATGAATCGTTAGAATAAGAGTAGATAGGCGATGAAATGACAGATAGAAAATCATTAAATGGAAAATAGGAAAAGTTTGGGAATAGAACAAAACCCTTAGGAACATTACTATTGATAGATTTAGAGGACGAATAGTGTCCGTCTACAAAATATGATATAAGGCAACTGGAAAGAAAACCCGAGAAATGGCCACTGAAAAAAAGATAGACACCATAAAAGGAAAGTTGAAAATAAAATCAAAATTTAAACAGTTTGATATATCTATCACTAACACTATGGCAAAAGATTCAGTAAAATGCAAAATTGCAGAGCAAAAAATCAAGGAAAAGAGTGAAAGAAGGTCATTAGAGGGTTCCTTATGGATCCCATACTGGCTATCATAGATAAAATTAGAAGATTTAAGTTGTTTCAAAATTTTGATATTAATTAAGAATGGATTAGGAAACTTTAATGAGAATAGTAGATAAAACTGTAGGACGATAACTATAAGGTTGAGGGGTCCTCTTTTCAGGATAAGTTTTCAAATGTTTTCGTTTCCAACAGGATTTAAAAGTAGAAGTTTCCATGCAGAATCAAAACAGTTTACCCATGCAGGATGCAAGCTTGAAAGAACAAGTTTTGTGAACCACAGGAGGGTACATTCAGGGTCATAAGCTTTCTTTCACACCCAGAGAGTAAAAATATCATAACTTTATAAGAAACTACTTTTTTAGGCTTAAATGAGTGGTGGAGAATTAGAAATAGCTTCACAAGCTTCTAAAGTGAAATTAGAGGCAAAGATTTGAGAAAGATAGAAAGTCAATAAAAGTTCTAGTATGTTAGGTTCAACTCTAAGACTATTGGAGACACGGATGGTGGGTTTTATCACCTGCTCAATGTTACTAAGGGAAAAAAGAAATAGGCATGTTCAACAGTTGTTTTTGAGAACTTGATGAAAGTCGTTGTTGGTGATGATCCTTGGAATCATCAAAAATAATAGTTTTCAGAATTTGGAGTTGAGATAGTGGAATAATTTAGAATAGTCTGCATAGTTAGAAGAAACATAAACAGAACGAATGAATAGTAGTAAGCTGACAAAAGATATTAAGTCAAGAGTTTGAAAATTTAGAAAACCAAATTAGAGATGCAACCACAAAGAACATCGTTGCGTACATGCGCAAAACATTCTCCTTTGGCTGACAAATAAGAACAGATATAGTCGGAGAGCTCATACTCTTAAGGTTCTGTTAAGTAAATGAACTAAAATGTAGTGTTCAACAATTTGGAATTTAGAATAAAAACAGCAAATGTTGCAGAAACTTATAAAAACCATACAATAGAACAAGCTCGTAACTCCATGACTGTCTGCACCAACTCTATCAGTGGAGGCAGCCAAATCTTAAGTGATTGAGGGGGCGGGGGCAAAATTGGATGAGAGGCTATTATTTGAAGCCACAAGTATTTGATTCTTCGAGGTTATATGCTTATGCCTTTGTCATATTTTCTTTTTAAAAGATGAAAAAGAGTGCATGTATATGTGAAGAAATAAAAAAAGGGGGTAACTACGTAACAAACCTTTAGATTCTACTGCGTACAGTCTGTGTGAATGATGCCCGAAAGGTACGAACCATAGAATGTCGGAGCTCTACGGACGTTCCACTCTCACACACTCTATTTGCCCACTGAAGGTAATTCATCGTTTCGGACTAGCGAACTCCCTCTATATATATATTATATATATATATATAATTATTATAATATATATATATATATAATATATATAATATACTCATCTATAATACATTACCTCACATTATATTGCCTCCGGGGTGATGTAGTTGGTACCACATTTGTCATCACCTCGGCGGGTATGCCCTATCACACTTTCATTTTACTAGTTCCTTTGTTTTATCGCCCAAAAGTATCTTCAGTGTACCCTCTATTCATATTGGAGTTCTTATGCTACTACCACTCTTCCCTTTCTTCACATGTACCTTGCAAACTATCAAAGCCTTACTCGCTCATTACCTTTTAAAAAAGAAAAAAAGTCGAGACGTAAACTACTCGGAGATGCATTAAAGGTATAGTAGACTCTTCATATTCTCTTTTTTCAATTTGTTCTTTTTATTTTCTTACTTCTTTCTATCTTCTTTCTATTTTATGGTTTTCAACATGAGGATCGTATAACATTTGTGTTCGCTGGTACGCATAACTACTGTTTATATATTTCGTTGCATTAGTGTTTCTATCTGAATAAAACTCATACTCTTCGGTAATGCGGACTTTATGACAACTATATCATATTTGTAAATATATATATTGGACATAATAATTATTATTTAAATTAATAGAACTTTTAGATATTGATATAATATTTAAGTAGTAATTATATTACTAGTTATATTGTAGAATATAGATAATATTAAGTCTTATACTCTAGGAAGGTAGTATCTCTCTTGTTCATTAGGTGATTTATCTTCTTATTTGTCTTGTCTTATGTGAAGTATGTTCAATTACTTATTTATATAATTTTTGGAGTGCTTTTACTTAATCATTCATAGTGATTAGAATAATATATCTTTTAATTTAGTTTCTTTTTCATTAATGTCTGTCTCCTGTTATCAGATTATACTCTAAGTTGGTATGTCATCTATCTTATAATTTATACTAGATTTAGTGATGCCTTTATCGCTATTCTATCTGCCGCAACTTGCATACAATTCTCTAACCATATCCAGTTTGTTTCGGTTTTTTATTTACCTAAAAAAATTATTATTTTTTCGATAAGAATTATACTAAATATACTCTAAATATATGAAGAGTCCTATCTTATTCTCATAACATCACATATATTACTTACTATATAATCATATATATTATTAGTATATAGCTAGATTATTCAATACGATTATTCATCCAGCATAGCTCCATAAATATAAGTATATATACATACACTAATTTCTCTTAACGTATTAAGTATCGGTTAATTCGTTACTACCATACTATTTTACTATTCTCAATAATAACAACTCCTTGAGAGTCTGTGTGCATACTCTATACCTTCCAAATATCTATCATTATATCATCATGAACTTGTTTTGGAATAACAACTTAACAATCTACATGTACAATTGATACATGTTATCAATTTATAATAACTGAACATAACTTCTCAGTTCTTCAACTTTGCGATTGTACATTATATAATCGCTCTCCTACTATGCGTTCATAAACTGTCACTACTTATTAACTCTCCTCCACAATAAGTACTGCCGTGCTGTGCTCTTCAAGTCTTCTCCGCATGAAGTAAGAAGAATAACTGCTTTCTCTGTGCTAGAGGAGTAACATTTGTATTGCCTGTCGGTGACATCGACTAACTGGTTTCAAGCTGACTTGAGTTGCACTTCTCTGAACTAATTGCGCTGCTAATTTGGTGGTTACATGTTTCCACTCGCGCAGAGAAGTCATCGTGTAGTGTCGGCCGGAGCGTCATAAGTACACCGAGGCAGTTAATTCACAGAGATAACTGACATCTGACAGGATTGTTTACATTCTTCAATTATTATCTTTTCCCTCAACATACACTCATATCTCTACAATTGTTGTTAGCGTTAACTACTTGTTCATGTTAGTTATTTCAGACTGCAACAGTGACGAGTGTCTAGTCCTTTGCCGCAAATTAATAAACATGTCGTAACCTAATATCAAAACTTCTCTTAAAATAATACTCAATGTGTGTTGGCTTTCTCATCCGATCTTCATCTTCCAGAATTGTAAATATCATTTTTATTCTAATACTAAGTGTATTATCCTCTCTCGTGATCAGAGACTCGCCTATAAATCGGTATTCTGTAGATTCTTTCATAATGCTTATTTCCCTTCTACGAATCTTTCTCTCCTCTCTTAGATATTCTTATACTACGTCACATCTGCTCAGTTTATTACTTTATCTACTAAAAGTCATGAAACTTCTTTCACCACCAAAATCTTCTCCTATAATATTATACCATGCACTTAGATACGATTATACCGAGCTGTAACAACGGAATACTTCTCTTCGTAGTGATATATATTCTCTAGTTTGTTATCTTCACTTTTATGGGTAATAGAAATTGATAACGGACTAATATTTCTACGCTCTATATATTATAGTCCCATTTTTCCTCTGTGTACTATATACTTCTATTACCTCAATACTATTAATAAGTTTAATGATTTCTATTACTCATTACTGATTCTCTTACTTAATTAAAGATCATTGAATATAGCCCTCTGGACTATCTTTCAATCGAATATATTTTGCCGTGTGCTGACTGCACCACCTAATCAGAATCGGACGATTTCACGAATTATGGGCAATGATACTTATGAAGATTCCAAAATGAGTTGACCTTTCATTTCTTTCGCGCTTTCTGATTCAAATTAGATGGTGATAATACCAAAGCGACAACTACGCTGTCCTATCTTTACACCAACAACTCTAGTGAGAATATTAGTATATAGCCTAAAAGTCTTATATTGTTTCTACTCCATATGAATTAAAGATATATATTATATATATATTAATATATATATATATATATATATTATATATATATATATAATATATATATATATATTATATATATATATATATATATATATAATATTTTATATATTATTAATTAATATATATAGTTTATAGTGGATATAAATTTAAAATGTATCTAGCTAATATGGACTCGGATAACCAGTATACTCTCTTCATGAAAGTGCTTATTTAGAGGTATGTAATCATGTCGAAGATCTTAGGAAGAAATGACTCCACGTATGGTTATTGGTATCGAATGTATTCTCTCGCAAAATATGTAGACGAAACTAATCTGCCTGGTATTAGATAATCTGAACAGCTATCATGTGATCGCTCCTCAGTACAAGTAGAAATTCCCACAAATTCGGACTCTCTAACACAGATTGTACGTTCTCAAATTTGCACTCTGGTTGATCATGAGCTGCAATTCCCGCAACTGCGAACTTTTCCCCTATTGACACCGCACACACATCAACGACTCCTCTAAGCTGCGACTCAACGACAGCCCACAGACACCACACACACACACTACACACTATATTTTATATCATTACTACTATCTTAAATCATGATTGATATAGTGATTCGATGATTATTATCCAAATATTATGCAGACTAATTAATATTCATATATATGAATATAAATATAGTACATGTGAGAGTATATTAAAGCTAGACTATATTAATATAATCTCATATTATATATTTATAGGAGTTAAAAATAACTTACATTAAATTATAAACTGTAATAAATTGTATAACAACAACATATTACGTATCTCATTATATATGATTCAAACTTAAAATAAATATTTCAATTTTATCTCATATTCTATTACCTATATTATTTAAATAAATCGCTTAATTTTGACTTATAAATTAGAATTATTCTCAATAAATATCTTATCTTCGTTAACTTATCTCTTCTATATTCTTATATTCTTTCTACCTCTTTATCTTTCTACTCTATCTTTGGTCTTTACTTACTATCTGCTTCATTGGTATAATCATAGCTCTCTATCTTAATCACTCTCTCAGATCTGTTCGACATATATTTGGTGCTTTGAATGAATATCACCTTGTTTTTTTCTTTAAGTACTCGCCATGACATAAGTACTAAAAACTCCAATTTTCTAAATATGATTTCGCGCTTCTTAGTGGCATTGCAATCTAATCCCCAATTAGCGTTTCGTTGAAGTATTCAAGCCGTAGTTAGGCAACACTTTGGCGGATTCCTTCCACTTTGAAGCACTGAATTGAGATCCAAATTGAGGCAACGGTAAAAAACAAAAGCGTTGTTCAAGGATTCTATGTGCAAACCAATTTGGCTCTCTTACATAGATTACTGTAGGGCTAAAATTAATTTGAATTGCCTTGTATAAAGTTTATTTTGAATGAAAAGAGACTTAGTTCTATACGGTGAAGACTGTAGAAATGCCGCCATTGATTTCCTCCATTGCTTTGTTAACCAACACCACGAAAGAGTCAGGTTGCTCAATTTGGAAACACAAAAGAATGAGGCGGATTCATTACCGAATCAAATGTCGAACCTTCCGAATGCAAATGGAAAAGAAAACATATTCTGCCTCTGATGGAATAAAAAGAGGAACAAAAGAAGAAAAAAAAGGATAAAAGGGAAACAAAAAGTATAGGAAAAGGATCTAAAATAATGAAAGAGGAAAGATAAAGAGTCTAAAAATTAAAAACCGAAGCAAAATATCAATTTCAAAATACTAATGAATCACGCAATTAATAATGGTTGTGATTTTCAGTTGAATGAAACGAAAAATATTAAAAGCATTTTCAAATTAATTTGATTTTGATTGAAATTTTATGTTCGGAATTAAATTAGAAGCGATTTTTATTAATTAATGTTTGAAAGGACTTTCAAGTGCTGCTTTCATACCCAAATTAAATTTTAAAATGAGAAACGCAAGTGAGAATTAGTGGAATC